>QVTF01007756.1:0-179795 GCA_003573665.1 Oxygymnocypris stewartii
CTGCTTGCTCTCCAGTATTGTCTGATCTATTGAGAGACTCTCTCTGCACTGCTCTTCAAACTGAGAAATGATGGATTTGATCAACTGGTCTCTCAACGCTATTGACACCATCTTTTCGACAAGAAAATTGGGTTCCGGGGAACCTGTCTGCCCTGACGGAACGTTCGCAGCTGGGTATACGATGGATGCGTGGGTGAGGTGGCAAATGGTATGTCTTGCGGCTCTTTCCGTGGAGGACATTGAAGATATCTACCTATTTGGAACCATAATAACAGGTCTTCTGCTGATTCGATTAGGCTTTGCCCTGGGTTATCGAAAAATTCAGAAAACGGGAACAGCTGTCCAAAGCCTCACAAGGCTGCCCGTCATGACTGAAGCAGTGGGAAGAGCGGTCAGCATTGAGACTGAGACTATTAACCGCAATATGGATTCTATCATGGAGAAGCTCACGGCTCTGCAAAAGAAAATTGATGATATTTGAGATCAGAATGGACAAAGAGAGTAGCTGTGGAATCGGAATGCGGCTACTCGCCTAAACAATCGCAATCTTATCTTTTTTGGCTCCCCCGTACCAGCACTGGCCCGGCAAGGTCGCTGTTGGAAATTTATCCCTGGGAAAGAACACTGCAGTGAGACGCTCTTGCTTCCTCCCCCATTATAATCATACAGACATTGATTATAAACTACTACACACACACACATATATGCACTCACCTACCCTCCCCCCATCCCTCGCCTCCGTCGCTTTGAACCCGCCAGCCTGGCGGGGTCTGTCGCCAGCGCCGAGAATGGCTGCGGGTCCAGATGGCTGCCTGCTGGAGCTGGATCACTTCCCCTGTTGCAAAGTGTGTCTATGGTCTCTGTGCTTTTGCTGAGGTGTTTTTCCTGTTCTCACACTGTACTCCCCAAGGAGCATAGTCTGGGGGTTATTTTTTTTCTCCTCACTTTCCTCCTGTTATGCTGTAATTTTCTTCAATTCCCTGTCTTCCTGTCCTGTCTACCCCCTTGTCATATATGTATGTTATGTATGGGCAGGTCGATGGCTTATTTCACTGGTACTTGTGACTAAGTGACAATAAAGGGCTACTACTACTACAACGCACACCCTCACCTGGTTTCACCAAAGCCTTGATTGAAAGCACCTGCACCTCATTAGCAACCAATCACCCCAGCACCACTTAAGCACACATCCCACTCCAGTCAAGTGTCCGATCTCGTTTCTACGAAGTGGACTCCTGAAGCTATCTCAGATATCTTCCCATTACTAACCTTCCTGTTGACCTACCTCCTGTGTCCTCTCCAGCATTGTGTCCTCCGATCTCCTGTGTCCAGTTTCTCCAGCGATCTCCTGTCTGTTCATCCAAGTCTCATATTGAGGCGTCACTGCTGGTCCCATCCAGCCTTCCTTCGTCTCCGCTGGTCCCGTCCAGCTCCGCACTTCCAGAGCGCCCCCAACATCCACACTTCCAGAGCACCCCCCGGCATCCGCGCTTCCAGGGTGCCTCTTGGCGTCTGCGCTTCCAGAGTGCCCCCCCAGCGTCCGCGCTTCCAGAGTGGCTATTAGAATCAGCTTGTGCCGTTGTTCCCTGACTCGCCTGAGTACCTGCGGTAGCAGAACGACTGGGGGGAAAGCATAGAGTGAAAGGCTGGGCCATTCATGGGCCAGGGCATCCGTGCTCCTGGTAAAACATATTAGGCAGTGAGAGTTGTCTTTGGAGGCGAAGAGGTCTACTCGAACTTTGCCAAAGATTTCCCAAATTCTCTGAACTGCGAGTGGGTGTAGCGTCCATTCCTCTGAAGAGACATTGTTCCTTGACAATATGTCTGCCCCTTGGTTCATATTGCCCGGCACATGCGTCGCCTTCAGCGAGCGCAGAGTTGCGAGGATCTGTTTCAGAGTGATCATCCTGAACAACCTTTTCATCAGGGGGTGATTCAGGAATCTGAGATCTAGAATAGGTCTCATATGAAACGGCTGTGCAGACTGGCTGCATAAGGGCAGGACACTTATGGTAGGCAGAAAAATATTTTCTATAGTGGGCGGCAAGAGACACAATAGAGGCTGCTTGCGGGGTGGTCTAGCGGTAGCGAGACTCGGACCCTTCCTCTTTCTGCCAGGTTGTTTGGGAGGATTTTTGAGGTGCCGGATCCAAGACGATCTTAGAGCTTCGGGAAAGGGTAGCATCGTGCCGAGCGTGAGCACCCTCTATCTCACGATCCTCCGGAGGTCGGGGCTCCAGGGCGGTTGGCGTTGGTTTAGCTGTCTGCTGAGTCGGTGCAGGTCTAGGGCGACTGGAAGCAGAGGAAGAGCTGGTGCGTTTAGGGAGGAAGTGTCGCAAAGCCTGAGACGACTTCTGAGCCTCCGTGAAGCGTTCAGCAAAGCCCTCCACAGCTGGTCCAAACAGGCTGCCTGATCGGAGCGTTGAGAAAGGGAACTTTGTCCGCCTCTTTCATCTCCATCATCGTGAGCCAGAGGTGGGGCTGGACATCGAGCGCCCAATGGCTTGGGCGGTGGCTTTGGTGGCGCGTAGAACCAGGTCTGTCATGCTCCTCAGGTCCCTGAGAGAGGCTGAATCCAGACTGGCTTCCTCACTGGCGAGCATCTTGGCCTAGAAGACCTGGAGCACAGCCATTGAGTGAAGTGCTGAAGCCGCTTGTCCCACCACTGAGTAGGCGCGTCCAGTGAGTGCAGATGTGGCTCTGCACAGCTTGGACGGATGGCTCACCTTCGCCTTCCATCCGATAGCTGTGGGCGGGCAGAGATGTGCAGCCACAGACTCATCTAGAGGAGGCAGGTGCTCGTATCCTTTATCTTCAGCACTGATGGTGCCCTGGGAGAAACCACTCGTCCAGTCTGGTGCACAGATCCCTGGGAGGAAGAAAAGGGGGGGGGGGGGGCGCGAGGAGAGGAGTCGTTCTCTGAAAAGAAAGCTATCCGAGCGCATAGAGAGGCAAGACTGAAGTTCTCGCAATGGGAGCAGTCAGTCCCTCTGAGGGCGGTGTCAGCGTGGGATTTCCCCAAGCATGACACACACTCAGCGTGAGCGTCATCCACATGCAGGGGGGACCTGCACATCTTAAAATGATGGCGTGGCATTTGCAACAACGCCGTGACATTTCTATTTTAGTGAGGCTCTTAGGATCGACGCCGGATGGCTGCAGGGGATGACCGAGTCTGTAAGCTGGTCGCTGCGAGGTCCTAATCCGGCTGCTTTAGGTGTTTCAACGGCGGATCCCGGCATCAGCGAAGAGTCAGCGAAGAAGGGAGTTCGTCACTGAAGAGAAGAAATCTGAGATACGGTGGCCATATAGCCAGACGCGGGCTGCATAGCCATAGGCTTGCTGGTGACCGCCGTGGATTGGTTAATTTCTTTCACCTTACACGAACCAATCACGTGCAGTTATAACTGCGTGATTGAAAAAGGCTTCAGTGAATAAATTTTTTTTAAGTATGGGAAAAAAATGATTTTCCCATACTTACAGTACGAGTGAAATATCGAAAAGGAACCTAGTTTACAGTGAATAGACTTAGAATATCATTCAAATATGTTCAGCTAAAACAAACCGAACAATAATCAACAAAAAACTATTCTAAAAGCTACTTACACTCCTTGAATCAGATCCAATAATAATTTAATATGGCTTTACAGAAGAAAAAATAAATATATTTACTATATGATATATATTATATGATGATTTAAAATTATAAATTTGGTGATTATTTCAAATCTCAAATGTGAACATCCAATAATAATAAATGAATGATGATCTAATAAATCATGATAACCATTTAAATCTAACCAAGTTATCTGAACATTTTTAAATGCTATTTATCTTGTCAAATGCCACTCTTTCACTTTTTTTCAAATACTGTTCATTTAGTTACTTTGAACCAAGACATATTTCGTAATTTTACTTGTTCTCACTTGCTGCATAAGCCTATAACATATTTTTTTAAATGACAGAGATTAGCAACTTTAATGAAATGAATGGTAGCAAGATAATATTGCATTGAGGTCTACATCTTTGCCCGACTACAGCCTTTCAGATTCAAGACTCAACAGGTGCACTGCACCCTCAGTCCACACAAGGGACCAAACCACCAAAGAAGGCACTGCCTCTGTCGTCCTGGCACAGTTTAGAGACATAATTAATCTTTGTGGTCTGCTATCTGCTATGTGGTCTGTCGGTGGATATAATAAGTGGATTTTGTGTGTGTGTGTGTGTGTGTGTGTGTGTGTGTGTGTGTGTGTGTGTGTGTGTGGTGAGGGCTTACTGTTTCACAGATCGCTCTTTATGCTACTGTTTATTATGGTCAGGACAAAGTCATGCCTTGTGCACTGCACAAGAGCTGCCATATGTCAACATCTTGCTGGTGGTTCTCGGACTTCCAAACAGCAGATAGGGTGCAATGAACCTGCCATGTAAACTTTGGACAACGCATTTAGCAGAACTGTAATTATTTACAAAGAGCCAGTGCATGGGATTTTCCCCCCGTTTTTTTCTTGGTTGTTATACTAATTATATTGCTTTATCTAATTCTATTTTGCACCTTCAGTGCTTTAACATGCAGTTTGATGAAGAGTTCTTACTAAACATGATTCATCTTTGCAATTGTTTGGCAGGGGGCGTGTGTATGTGTTTGTCAGTGAGAGGTTGTTATTGGGGGGATATTTGTAAGCACTCCTACAATGCCCCACCTGTGCCTCAGCCATACCCCCTCGGACCACCCACTTAGGGGAGAGACAGGACAGTGGGGAAGGTCTATAACCTCTCTGGGTGGGCAATAAAACCCTGAACTCAAGTAGAATATTTCAGACAACATAAGAGTTGTGATCAAGAATCTCTGTGTGTGTGTGTGTGTGTGTGTGTGTGTGTGTGTGTGTGTGTGTGTGTGTGTGTGTGTGTGTGTGTGTGTGTGTGTGTGTGTGTGTGTGTGTGTGTGTGTGTGTGTGTGTTTGTGTGTGAGATCATTGAGGTTTTGATTGCATGGATGGGACGTTGTGGACAACGATAATGGTAATAGAAGTTTGGTGTGTTTCTACTGGATTAATACTATGTTACATTGAAATCTTCCTGGTTTGCATGGGTAAAATGCCACTTACTTGTGTTCCTCCAGAAAAACTGGCTAAAATTGTACCTCCTTGATTTTCACTTGTGCTCAAAAGGGCAGAGAGGGGATTAACTGTGGTAAGTAGGACTGGCTCTTTAAATGGGAGCGTTAAGCTGCTGGTCAATGGTGATTATAGTGCTGTTTGTTTCTGGATTTTAAGAGGTCATCCAGTGGAAACATTGGTCCTAGATCAGCTTCCATCTCATTTTATTGGCTGTAATTGGAGTGATAAGGCTTTCTGTGTACTTGAGGAAGAGGAGAACAGGCAGGGTGATGAGCAGGATGGCCGAGGGGAAGAACCCCTCCACGGTGGTCTGAAGAAATGCTGAACTTCCACAGCCACAGTGCACTGACTGCTAGTGACCCTGATCACTCCAGCACTGACATGGAACCGATGCTCTTGCACTATATGCCTCTCGCTTTCTCTATTTTTATGACATCCATCCATCCATCCTTATAATAACAATTTCTCCCTGCCATTATAGCTATGGTTTTAAAAGGATAGTTTACCCAAAACTAAAAAATATGAAAGTAAAAGTCATTAAACAGCTATAATTAGTTCTGTTTATAAACAGTTGGTACTATTAAAAACTTTTTGATTTACATTGTATATATATTCTACTGTTCAACGTTTTGGATCTGTAAGATTATTTGTAATGTTTTTTTAGAGAAATCTATAATGCTAATTAAGGATGCATTTATTTTAAAAACAGTACAATTTTGAAACATTATTGCAATTAAAATTAACTGCTTTCTATTCAAGTGTTATTTAAATAGAAAGTTAAAAAGTTTTATTTTACTTTATTTGGAATATAAATATTTTGTAGCAATGTAAGTCTTTGCTGTCAATTATGATCAATTTAATTCATGTTTGCTGAATAAGAATTCATTATTACATTATTGATTAATTATATATAAAAAATATTGAACAGCAGTGTATATGCTGTTAACACTTTTATGGTGCGTTTTGCCATTTTGAACCTAGCAAAAAAAGTGTCCAGAGTATTTATCTAAAAGTTCAGGTTTTGTGTTCCACGGAAGAAAGAAAGTCATATGTGTGGGAGAATGTTGACAGATTTTTTTTCTGTGTGAAGTGTGAACTATATTGATCTATCCTGCTGCCAGACCTTGTAAAACACAAGTAGTGTTCCCTGCAGTCCAAGCCAGAAACCGATAAACAGTACATCTTTTGTTGTGGTACAAACCTAGACTGGAAGATAAAACTACTTGATGCATACTGTTCACATTCAAATAAACACAAGTAAACATGTGTGGAAACATGGGGGCCAAGAAGAACAAAACACACATTCATCAGGTATATAGCAAAATGAACCCCCACCTAATAAGACAATCAAACACTGCCACTGACCCTTGGCGTGTCCAGGTCGGTTGGTTTACACCCAGACCACTCTCTTTACCCGCAGACAATCTTTACCTGGACTGATGGATTGTATTGTTTGGCCTTCCTTGACTATAATTGGCTGTGTTGTATAGATTAACGCTTGAGATATACTCGGCAGATCCCAAACATGCCACGCATGGCCCCTGGGTCAACAACACTTCTATCAGTCTAGGGGCCTCTAAATGGTAAACAGGGTCAATTTCAGCTCCAACAGAGGTCCGCTCCACGGCTCCAGACCTCCAGAACCAAACATACAGAGCCGATGGAACAAATGACGCTTTTTCCCCGTCTCTTTTTACTGAACTGATAAATATTTAGTCAGCCCTAAGGTGATGTGACAGACTGGTAGTCCAAACAGTTCGCTAAACAATTGTCGAGACACGATTTGTATACTGTTCAGCTTCTTTGTGGCGAGTGTTGAAAATAATATTCCTAAACAGAGGGACATTTGTATTCTCTTATCACTGAAGGACCACCAGATTTACTCAAAATTATACGTATAAAGTTATACAAATGCAATCTGAATTATAACAATGCTCCTGGTCAAACATGCAACCTGGACATTCCAGTGCAATGTGAGGTCTTTGAGCAGAAATCCTTATATGGAATGTGCGGGAATGTGCCTCACCTGCCATTTAGCGCAGGGTGTGACTTTGAAGTCCACTGCAATTAGTATCATGTCTTTCTTGGAGCTGCAATGCAAAGATCATTTTCCATGCAGACTTTTCAATGCATTCAATTCATAAAACGTAGAAAAGGAAGCCTGGGAAGATGAAAAGAGGCACAGACAGTTAGGTGTGAGGTAACTGCTCATGAGCTCACACAAAACAGTTCACTCAGAGTTCGACCGGTCTGTCTGCAACCTAACATCAAAGGAAAAAGCCATAATTTCACAGCGACAGTCCCACAATCTCATGTTAACAAAGATTGCAAACCCCACTGCCACAAATATTCCTTGCTGGCTTTACTGTTCCTAAACACTGAGAACCGGGGCATTCAATTATTTTCCGAGTCAAATGATCTATATCTACATCTTATCTCCACCTATATCCTTCATCGGAGTACTACGGGATGTAATTTAAAGAGTTAATACTTGGAAAGCTCAAGAGTGTTTGGACATGACTCGTGGGCTGCAACCGCAACAGTACACTGTCCAATTGACCATACAAATATTTGGAGTCTGCAAAGTGCTCATATTTGGCAGGCGACTCTTCCTCAAAGCGGCGTGGAAACCGCAGGTTGAGAGCGATAGAAAAAGGGCCCTCCCAAAGGAAAGACAAGTGCTGAAAGGCCTTTGCGAGTTCCTCTGCGCACAACAGTGATTGATGATCAATCAACCGCTTTGTTGCTGCATCAAAACAGGCCGTGTGAACTCAGCGATGCAGATTTGAGAGAACCCCGCAAACTTGGTGGGCCAAATGCATCCGATTGTAATGGCTCATTAAACGTTTAATAAAAAACACACCTTGTGGCCTTGTTGCTTGGTGCACGGCACTGCAGAGATGGACTCGCTTTGCGAGAATCAAAGGGGTGCATGCAAATGCTACATTGATTCAGAGATTGATTAGAAACACTGGAAGGATTGTGATATGACACACACACACACACAAACCAAGATGCTAAGATGAATACCTTCTGGATTAGATATTTATGCCTCATCAGCTGATTTTCCATATTTCCTATTCTGGCCATGCATTACAATGGAAAATTCCCATCTGTGGCACACAATACTCAACAAGTGATGACAGCTGGAGAATACAATATGTTTCTTTTCTCGATCCCGTTTCACACACAGTTCTGATGTGTTTGTGCTGGAGTCTTCTGATAGATTACCACACATCTCAACTATTGGAACTTTCATAAGCATTTCTGAATAACGCCATTATGCTGAGTTTCACTCAGGTGTTTATGACATGTGATGCTGAATAGAAAAATCTATAATAGGCACATAAGTTATAGCTGTGGTTTATACAGGTTTCCTTCTCTTCACGTTACATTTCTGGTTCTGGAGACAGAGAAGACTCAGTCAGTGGCAGGACACTGTTCTGCTCGGGAAGCACAGGCTTCACAGTCAAGCCACAAAATGGACAACCAGTGTACCAAAGCCCTTTATCTGAGTCTATATACATTTTAAGTCAATAAAGGGTACTTTGTATCTTTGGTGGTCTGCTGGTGCTATCAGGATCTGGAATGCAGCAAATTCAGTGCGGACCACAACTAGCTCAAAGCCTGGCCGTTTGTCCTTGCAATTAGCTTAAGATAAACTTGGGGTTTTGCATTTGAACTGATTTATACTTTGTTCTCTTGGATATTTACAGAGTGGGCTTTCCAGCACAAAAGCAGCAGGACCTAGTGTCTGTTCATAGTTATTGGCACTGCTTAATTTATTGCTAGTCTGAAGAGGTCCCAGGATGACATAAGGGGATGTTTGTCCAGAGATTGAGTGAATTTGTGTGTTTCATGTCGTTCCAGACCCGTAAGACCCTTGTTCATTATCGGAACACAAATTAAGATATTTTTGATGAAATCTGAAAGCTTTCTGTCCCTACATATTTAGCAACATAACTACCACGTTCAAGAAATATAGTAAGGACTTTGTTAAAATAGTTCTTGTTGCATCACTGGTTCAACTGTAATTAATGACATTTATATATATATATATTAATGATATTTATATATATATATATATATATATATATATATATATATATATACGATATATAACAATTTTATAGTTTGACAGCTGTACAAAATACAGTTTGTAAATTGTTTTTTCCTTGCTGTCTTTCCACGGAACCATTAGAACCATTTTGTGAGGTCCCAGAGGTCCCAGATTGAAAAAAAAAAGTTTAATTAAAATTGAAATGTATATATATACTGTATGTGTGTATGTGTGTGTGTGTGTGTGTATATATGTATTTGTGTGTGTGTGTGTGTGTGTGTATATATATATATACAGTATATATATATATATATATATATATATAACATGTATAATAATACATACATAATACCTACATTTAAAATTAATCAAATCATAAACAAAGCAAAACTAAATAAAAATAAAATAAATGAAAATAAAACAGTTAAACCTACAAAAAAAAAGAAAATAAACACTTAAAAAAAAGTTTCAATATTTGTTTACCTGCATGTCATGTGGTCATTAACAAACATCAAAGAACCATGAACATTCTCTAGTCTAGCACATCTTACATATATATAAACTATGGTGAGTTGAAGGACAGAAGTCGTCATATGCCTGCTGAGTTTCAGCAGAACAGACTGTCCCATGGCTCTCTCTGGCTCCATGACACAGCTGAGGAATGAGAGAAGACGTGTGGTTGTTAGACAGGGTGATGACCCCACTGCTTGCAAGGGTGAAGGCCCTGCTGGGAAAAGTCTGAGGCCCCGGTCCCACTAGCGCAATCACATTGGCTCAAGCCACTGCTCGCTGGGTGGACCTGATGGAACACCCTGACACCAGCGTCACCCGGGAGCTAATGAGAACCTTCAGGCGGACCTCACTAACACCCATGTGTATCATAGAAATAACAGAAGCATAAATAGCAAATGCTTTGACTGTCAGCAACTTTTCGAAATACTCAGGAAAACACTTCAGACCAAATGGAGTGAAGCAACATGGGAGGGCACAAAAGTAATTCCATGTGAATGCTTGACCTGCACTGTCTGTACTACCAAATACCCAAATACTGTATCAGCAAATACAACACCGGCCGCAGTTTGTGTTTCATTCAGGGTGGCAGGATGGAAAAAATACTCTGAAGCTGTTGTTCTATGGTTTCTTTTGTACTTATCTTCTCCTTTAAGGAGAAAAAAATATGTAATAAAAACATATGGACGTAGAAAGCTGAGCTTACTAGTGGAATGAGTCATTCCTGGTAATAAGATGCACGTCAAAGGGAAGTTTTCACTTTGGTTTCTGATATAAAAGAATAGCCGGAGGACTAAGCTGAGAAATATTATTCGGCGAATGAGACCTCAGACCCTTCCCTGGGACAATAAAACATGGTGCAGTTACAAACCCCTGACCTTTTGAACTGAGATGAAAGTGAGAGCTCAGCACGGAGCACACTGGACCAATCTACCACCTGCCCACTGTATATCTGAGCCTCTCGGCACTATCTGATCTGGGCACCCATTCTTACTGGAAAAAAAGCCAGACTGAGTCAACATTGTTTCCATGTCACATTTCAGATTCCCACACACATTTTAGATCACAACCTTACAGTGCAAAGGTTTAGTTCACCCAAAAATTAAAATTCTGTCAGTCTCTTACCCTCATGTGTTTCATGTTCCTTCTTCATAACACAAATTATGATATTTTTCATTTATTTTAGTCTAAGTCTAGTTAATCAATATTTTTAAGCTTAAACACATTGTGAAAGTTTTCCAAGTCTTCAGAAGAGTCATGATTGTTGTATATAAAGAATCAGATTTAACTTAGGCTTTTATTCACGTATAAACATTTTACCATAAACAGAAAGCACACTTGCTTGATGCACAAGAATCAATCAGGTTTTAAGTACAATTACTATACCAATATAATACTATACCCAATCCTTCCCTAGATTTGTTCTATCTCACCCTCATGTTTTTACAAACCCGTTTGACTTTCGGTCTTCTGAAACACACACACACACGCACGCACGCACGCACGCACGCACGCACGCACACACACACACACACACACACACACACACACACACACACACACACAAAACATATTTTGAAGAGTGTTTCCACTTTATTTGTCCATGCAAAGTTAATAGGGTCTAAAACAACATTAGTCCTCATTGACTTCATTGTCTCAAAACAAACAAACAAAAAACTGAATATCGTATCCACAGAACAAAGTAAATGAGGTTGCTTAAATTATGTTTTTTGAGTGCTTTAAAATATGTTACAATGCTAATATGCAACCAATATGCTTTGATATGTACAATACAAAGTTAAATTATGTCCAAAAAGATTTGAAAACGTACAATCTTTTAATGTTGTTTGATGTTTCTTATGTTCTTTAATGTCTCCAAGGCTGCATTTGTTTGTAAAAACTTTGTTATATTAGTACAATTGAAAAGGTTTTCTATTTTAATATATTTTAAAAGGTTGTTTGTTCCTGTGATGGCAAAGCTGAACTTCTGTGTCTTCAGGTTCATATGCTGATCTGATGCTCAAGAAACATTTCTTACTATTATAAATGTAGAAAAAGTTGATACACCTTGATAAACAACCATTCAAATGTAACCGTAAAGATATGTGTAATGTTATAAAAAGTGATTGCTGTTCTGTATAACTTTCTATTCATTTAAGAATACTGTTTTCAATGTAATAATTTAATGATAATAATAAGAACCATTATTAATCACTGAGCAACAGTAATATTTCATTATTGAAAACTGGAGTAATGGCAGCAAAACGTTATGTTTTCCATCACAGGAATTCATTGTATTTTAAAATATCTTAAAATATAAAACAGTTATTTTAGATGTAATAATACTATTCCACAATATAGCTGTTTTTATTGTATTTTTGATCAAATTCAGCCTTTCAGACCGGTAGTGTACGTCTTTTATTTTTCTCAGATCTGAGCTGAGGACTCCCACATCGTTTGTGTGCCACTCGCTCATTTGTCACAAGCACATGGCGGTAGATTTGGTCAACACTGATGGAGTGTCCTGCCAGTCTGGGTTTCATAAAACAGTAAAAGTCTGATAGAGATTTGAGCAGGCCGAGTCGGAACAGATGGGCCAAGCGTGGGGCACTGGTGGGATCATGTTGAAGGACCACCATCAATGCTGCTACACAGAACAACATGCTCGTGGCCCATTTCTCCCTTTCAACTCATTTGTAGTAAAGCCCAAGATGCAAAATCAGAACGAAGCCCCTGCTGCAATTTGCACTGACATATGGGAGGCAAATCTATGGGTCTACTTTGGGTAGTGCCGTTGGCCCCATACTGGAACCGTTTACAAATAATTAGCCTAGGGACAGGAAAAAAGAACGAGAAAAAGAAAATCCATCTGTGTGCTAACCCTATGCTAACCTTTCAGGATGGGAAGCTTTGTGTGATCAGAATGAAATTTGGGAGGCCAAGCATAAAATGGACATAAATGATGTGGTTTATTTGACATTATCCAATCCGTTAGACCTCATAGCATGCAGTGCAGGTTCCTTCTGGTCTGCGGAGGAATCAGAAAGAGATGGTCATGGATGATGAAAGGCATGTGTGAGTGTGCGTGTGATGGGGTGGTAGTGGTGTCGGGAGTGTGTGTGTGGTAAATGAATGCCTCTATGATGAAAAACCAGCATTACGCACAGGTCAGGGAACAGCTTTGGGTCACGCTTTTGTGGGGTCTCTTGAGAAGCCTGCTTTTGCCATAGACCGATCACTAATCTGTGTTCTTGATAGGACTACGCTTCATGTAAGAAACTGAATCCAACACCGCACCGATCCATTTCCTTCCCTAGAGCAACGTCTACCATCTTGCTGCTTAAAAGCAGTATCGCTCTTTGGCTTTAACATGAAAAATGGCAAACATTGAAGAATCAAGTGTCGTGTTAACAGTTATTGAACTAATCCAGCTTCCAGGTAGATATTATGGGATAGATGTGTCTCGTTGAGAATGAGTATTAATGTAGACGATTTCTACAAAATAATTAATGATCAAAGGAATATTCCAAGTTAAGCTCAACCGACAGCATTTGAGTCATAATGTTGAACACTCCTTTTCTTTAAAAAGATTACAGTTAGGCACTAGGGGCCAATTTTTGGTGGACTTAAAAGCAGAAACGTGATGCATATTAGTTAGGAAATACCCTTGCAATACAATACATCTTTATTATCAACCATGGTTGAAATTTGTCTTTGACCAAACCAGCAAACTTGTAAGTTTTACAGTACAGTAATTCATGTTTTAAAACTTAAATCATATTTCTAATCATTTTTGTTTACTAATTTCTAATCATGATGTTGTCAAAGTTGTAAATTAAATGTTATATATATTTTTTTAATATATATTTTAAATGTTTGTTAATTGGTCCCATTCACTTCCATTAACCCAGAATTTTTTTATTTATTTTTTGAAGGACAAGTCAAAATTATTTTGTTGTGGTAATCAACATGCCCTTATGCTGTCAATTGATCTGAACTTCAACTGCACCCAGAATATTCCATTAACAGGAAAAAATGCATAAAAGCGAAACAAGTGGACATGACGTGGGCATAAAGATGGAAAGAATGGAATATATTAGAAAAGAGGAGATACACAGATACCTACAGTAGGTGAAAGATGAAAGGGTAGGGAAGGAGGGTGTGATTACATTTGGGAAAAATGGAGTGATACGAACAGAGGCAGGTAGTCAAACTGAAGTAGAGTAAAAGACGGGAATGAAGGAAATCTTCGTGTGGTCCAATGGCAAAGGCCAATGATTTAGAGGTTGTTGATCCCAGGCAGGCGGCCCAGCGGCTCAGCGCAAGCAATGACTCACTCACTCTCTCACACTCACTGGGAGCTGGCTCTCTGTCTAAGTCACCACACTTAAAACATCCTTATGTGTTTAGAGTCATTGAAGTGGAAACCAGGGCCTGCACCCATTGCTGGAAAGAGCTACCGAATCCCCCTCTCTCCCACTCTCACTCTCCAGAATGTCCATAAACAGATGGCCGGACCTCATTAGCTATGTCACAACTACTGAGAACATCATGGACACATTGCATTCTCTCTGAATATGAAAGCCTGAACATGAAAAACTATAGACAATTACCATTAGTGCTGAAATAAGAAATAAGGAGAGTGTGTTAAAGTAGGGGTTTTGAAACTTTTTTCATGCCACAGACCCTCAAATATGACGATCCCCTTGAGAGGAACACTAAAATATAAAGGCAGCTATATATTTTTATGTACAAAGTCCCATTTATACTTTATGAGAAAAAGGTACTATTATAAAAACAATATGCTTGCCAAATTGGATTCCATATTATTGCTGTACTGGAAGCTGAAATCATTTAGGCACTACAACATATCCACAACAGCAATTGAATGAAATAAACAGACTTTGTATGTAACATTTGGGTTTAAACTTTCCTTTTTCAATTTCAGTCTACATGCCTTTTATTTGTGATAATTGAATTCAGAGTGAACACTTGCTGCTATACATGTTATTTTAGTTCACTTTTGGCCTGTGTTTCTCGTTTTACATGCAGTTCTTGTAAGGATTTACCATGATGGAGTCAAATGGTTTGCCATTCTCCTCTCTGCTATTAAACTGCATTGTGTGCAGACATTTGAGTGTAGCGTATTACTCAGATAGGCGCCACTTAAAAATGGCTGTCGACAGGACATTGTCACCTTTTCTCTTGCCTCTTAAGATATTTGCTTGAGTGTGGTTTGCCACCTCTGATCTGTGAGTTCAAGGGTGTTACTGGATTCTGTGTGGTCAGGGAATATCCACCCCTTGGTGGGGAGTATTTTTCTTCAAGGGCTATTGGACCAGAGCTGAGCCTTGTTATTGCTGAATGAGACAACATATCTAACCCAGGGACTTTCCCAAATGACAAAGCAAGAAATATCCTGCCATCCCCAACCTCAATTGATGACCATATATTAATTTCTGGTCAGGACATAACTTCTCGTATAAAACCAAAAAGGATAGTGCATATTGTTGTTAACATCCTCGGCACTAAATCAGAGCATATGTGAAATTGCGGTTTCTCTTGAAATTGAAACTTTACGAGTTTTCTCATAACAAAAACTCATTTCGCCATCTGTTGTTTGTTGAAACGGGGACCTGGAAGGGGTTACAAATTACTCATAATGTCTAATAGAATGCCTAAATATTACCAATGGTGTCGTAATAGTCACAGTGTGTTTGTCACAACAGCAATGCTGAAAATGAGATTTGAATGCATAATTTTAAAACTCATAAATTCTCATAGAGTCATGAAAAAAATGGAACAGCAACTCTGAAATATTTGTGGCTGTATGTTGCCTTCTAATATGGTAAGTAGCCATGATTTCAGTGCAGCAGGATGCCAGTTGAAGAATATTGTATAGCTTCTTCACAATGGGAAGGGTTATATCTCTCCAAACAGATGTATACCCAAACCACAGCTGTATCGCACATGTCTTTATGTCACCCAACAATACTAGACTGATCACAAACCGGTTTAAGCCGTCTCTCGAGGACCTCAGCTTTGCCTCTGTGTGTATGTGAATCATTGTGATTGTTGCAGTGCAAAGAGACAGTAGCTTCTGAACGCAGAACAGGCCTGGCTGGATATGGTGGCAGGCTGTTCAACGCTTAGGGCCATATCCATAATTACCAAACAGTCCAATCACTGTGGATTCCTGCAACTCCTGATCTCTGCTGATAATCAGCCTGTGTTCTGGTCGGCGCTGGACCCCCAAGGATGAACAGGTGCGGTAATGCGACTGATTGTAACTAGTCCAACTGAGGTCTGTTCAGAGAGGACATTCCCCTCTGGACCTGCAATCTGAAGATCTCTCTATAGATGAGAAGAAAAGAGGACTTGTCCTGCATTTGGCTCAGTCTTATCAGAAACCCTCTGAAGAGCAAGAATGCCAGACATTCTCACAACTCTGTTAACGTAAGAGTGTCGGACACTCAGATCAACAAACTGTCCTGCTGTAGCCCCTGATTGCCAACAGAGCACTTGGATGTTAGCACCTAATAGAAATAATTCATCAAGCAGGCGCATAAATAAATAAACAATACATGAGAGATAATTTATTAGTGAAATAAAGTTTAAAAATTTGACCGATTTAAATGATAATTACCAAATATTATAATGTTTCCATAAGAGTGTCACTAAATTAATTCCAGACATTTTTGAAGACCAAAGAGAGGGAGTGGTCATGGTGAAACATCCAATCATTTGGCATCTCTGAAAAGCTCTGAATATGTTCTATACAAGACATCCAGACTGTGGCACTAAACTATAATGTCCTCATATGAGGCCGCAGGGCCTTAAGAGGTTGATTTTTAGAGGTTTAATATTTGTAATTTATTCATGTGTATCACGAGCTTCAACATATAAAAAGTAGTACTCCTTCCACATTTGAGCACAAACAGAAATGCTGAAAAGTGCGAGCAGCCACACATGCAAAGAGAGACATTAAAGAGCTCTTAAACATGGGAAATAAAGTCCTTACATTTCTGCATTTCATTTAAATACCATTGATATTTGTCTTGATAGTGCATGTGGTATTATGGAAAGCATCATGATGACTTTGGATGTAGTTCATTATAAGTGGTCTTTCCAGCAACTGCGGTCAGTAATAAGGCAAGACCACAGTGCCACACACAAAGACAAGTCAGTGTGACTCGAATGTCAGTGAAATAATGCAATTAACACGAAATTAATAAGATATAATGCAATATAAAAGACACAAACAAATATTAATTTATCTATAGTTACAGTCAATTAAAATGGTAACCGATATGAACAGCGATGACCAAATGGATACGCATAAACATGCACTCATTCAAATGTGTATTGAACGAGATGAAACATTATTTTCCGTGAACATGACACTTATTGTGTTCTTTTCTTTACTTACACGATGACGCGCGTCCCCGGGCTGGATAGACGTCATCGTGCGCGTTCCCCTTCTCGCGCGCTGGTTAAAAAGAAGGTGGAAAGAGCAAAGAAAAACATGTGAGTGCACTGTAGAGCGTGCAACAGACAACTTAGTGCAACTTTTTATCACACGCATCAACGGGATTTAACTTTTGGGAAAGAAGACGTACAATATCTGTATATAGGCTAATCCGATCACTTCTTATTTTTGTTTTTTTATTTCTTATTAAAATACAGCATCATGTTTTTTTCCACTTAACAACATCAACCAGCACTTGTCTTCATTTATCTCTCTTTGCTATTATTTAATTTAGACTTCTTTATTAGCGAATAGTTGCTTTAATCAAAATTGTGTTATTCTATAACAACTTTCTGGACGCGTGGGGACTGTCATACAGCGGTCCTGATTTCTGAACAGTCGCGTTTAATCCCTCTGAAAATTATGCATTTGAAATTGGTGCTCTTGTTGGCCATCGCGGCCAATTTTGGGGAATGTAGTGATGCAAAATTCCGCGAGAAAGGAGAATTAAGTCCAAGGAGGAGGAGATGTTACGATGGAAGTCTGCCGAAACGCCTGAAGAAGAATGAGAGAAAACTGTCACTGGAGGAAAGCGGCGGAGGGGAGGTTTGTCGCAGGCTCTATCCTCGCGTGTCCTGCTGTCCGTCCAGAAGAGCTCCGTATCAGATCCTCCATCGGAGAGATGCTCGGGTATGTTCACGCTTCCTGCAGCCACAAACTGACCTAGTGATTCCCAAGCAATATATTTTTTGCAACAGCAGTATGTAGTGGGATAATGGTTGATCTTGTAATGAACATATGGTTACATATGCGTGTGTGTATTGTGTGTATTGAACGCATTTTGCATTAAAAACAGCAAGACGCAGCGCAGTGTAACAGAACGCGCGAGTCTCGAGACGCGGTTTTAAAAGTTCATAAACGCTGATAAACACGGCGAGATCGTTCACAATGGCTAAAGACGTCCGTCTCGCGCATGTTTACATAGAAAAACAATTAAAAACAGATCGGACCGAGGTTACAACGCGTGCAGTGCTGTTCACTCGCAAGCACGAGGCGTATGAATGAAATGAAATCCCTTAATTTGCATGCTCCCCTGCTGCAATATTGTGCTTCCGAAATCGGAATTGCTCTTAATAGCTGTTCCTGCAGTTAAATGGTTGTATGTATAGATTAGACGTTTCGCTCAACTTTCTTCTCTTATTTCGTTCTCAAGCTTCTCGTAGTGATGGATATAATTTACATAAAACAGATGGGAAACAAATGTCTCTCCATCGGTAATGAATCGCACCTTTTTGAGGCTTTCTATAAACGTGAGAAAATTAATCTCAATGGTTTTATCAATGAACACATTCTATGCCGAGAAATCGCTCTCTTTTCTCATGTAAACAACCTCCGCAAATCGACATACGCGGCTGGGTGGCATCGCACGTCGGTTTATGACAAAAAGCCATATTGCCTCATTTAATTTGCTCAAGTCATGCAAATAAGAGCGAGGCTGAATGGAACAAAAAAGAGTCGACATCTCCTCCTTCCCACTACACTGCCCACACACGGAGTCTTTTTGCTTATGGCAAAAGAATAACAACAACACCATTGTGTTTGTTAGTTTCACTAATGGGTGAAGCTGGAGAACATCATTCTCCCCCAGGCCTTGGCTCTGTCCAAGTGTTAGTTAATGCCTTTGAGTGAGTATTTGTCCTGCTCCCCACCCCAAACTTACTTACACCAATTCCCATAGGGCCAAAAGGGTTTCACTTAAGCTGTTTTATACAAGCTTACAGGTTTTGTGGGGAAGTTAGCTCAGTTGTGGTTTCATTTGGGCTGAACTGCGAATTCCATGAATCATGTCAGGTGATTCATTCGGTAAATCGCCTGTTTGTTTAATCTTACGGTTGTGGTAACTTCGGTTATCGATCTCCTTTTTCTGGCACCTCAGTGAGAACTTGCGAGCTGTAGTTGCCCTCATTGTTTGTCGCTAAATGACGACCCATTGTTTTCAGATGAGTCTTTGTGTTTACATTTGTTTTGTCAGTTCCAGTGACAAAGGTTACTGTGCGCTGTGGTGCATAATCCCAACATCTGCTCAGATTTCACTATTTAAACATGACTGACATGACTTTTCATGCCGAACCACACTATTTCAAAGCATCTACTATTAACTGAGTAATGGACAGTTGGACTTAAGCTCACATATGCCTCTTATTTGCACTGGCTTGTTTCGACAGTCGTAAGGTATGGCCTTAAAAGGCTGTGATGTAGACCGTGGTGTGATTTGAAGCAGCTTTGAACAACTTGTGGCATTTTTTAGAAAGCACAAAAAACAAAGGTCCTCTTGTTGCTGGTGAGGGTGATGGCAACATTGGAGCCCATCCCAGCAACATATGGGTAGTGTGCATGGTTGAGAGCACACAAATGCTTCTCTCCATGGACCATGTGCCAGTCCATGGCTCACTAAATCAATGGGCAATTTAAAGCAGGAGACTTGCCACTCACAGACCAGGCTAACACACCAACCACTGTAAGACTGAGAGAGAAGAGAGCTTGGAAATTAATGTTCCAAATTTCTTAGACTGAGAGTGAAGAGAGCTCGAAAATTCACGTTCCAAACTTTCTGGTTCGTTTGGAGGTATCATTACATTTTTTGGACACCGTTTTATCTTCCACTCACAAACATGGTTTTGATTCACTCAAAATAATCTGGAGAATCAAAATCAAAGAAATCTGTCAAAATGGTTTACTACGCAGAGCAGTGGGCCGGAGAGGAGGTGACCCGTCTATATGCTGTCTGCTGGGTGTGCTGGTCTAATTGACTTGGACAGACTGCTAATTTGTTGATACCAGCACGGGAATGATGTGCCCGTCTATCTATAAATTGGTGTTTACACATGGACCTCACACAGAGAGAGGGAGGTTTACCAGACTGCTGCGGCACAGGCGCATGTCTGGGGAAGGGAGCAGATTACATTGTTGTTTTATTACAGCTAATTTGTTACATAAATAAGCCTGCTCATTTTCTCGGCCCTAATCTACTGTTTACTTTTGTTTGGTGATTTAAGAAACATTTTGAGTATCCTCATTTTGGTCCGTTCGCTCCAGCATGGGTTCAGCTGCCTTGCGAGGTGCAATTTTGGCTTGCTGTTTGTGAGCTCAAATAAACAAATCAGGAGAAATCAAGTCCACATGGATGTGTGGTGTTTGTTAAGAGAGATGTTTAGAATGGGATTTGCATTCAATTAAAGAGAAAACATTCCAAAAATGTGTGTCAAACCACCTAGTTAGATTTTTCTTTTATTATATATATACACACAATACACAGTCAATATATAGGAACAGCTTTGTAGCATCAGTAAAATTCTGATTAGCCATTCAATTAGAACCACAGTTCTAATCTTTGCTGGTTGTTTTTTTTTGCTCCTCAGATCTTCTCAACCAATAACACAGAGTGTTCTAGACTGCTGGAGGAGATTAAGTGTGCCCATTGCTCACCACATGCCCAGATGCTCTTCCACTCACCCAAACTTGAAAAGGCACCACACAGAGAACAAGATCTACCCCGCTTATGTCACGATTACTGCCAAGAGTTCTACTACACCTGCCGGGGACACGTACCAGGTAACAAACAAGATCAATGCAATAGTTTTGTTTAAAGAACATTAGTAAGTTCATCAGGAACATCACTCTTCTGACTCATGTATTGCAGTTATTCGAAGTCCAGGTGAACAAATGACCTCAGGTTAATGCATCAGACTGTAAAGTCGCATTGTGAGAGAAAGCAAAATATCCGTGGCAGCTCCTGCACAGAAAAGTTACTTTGAAACGGAGTTATTCGTTCATCTGATGTTCAAGAAATGCCATCAGGGAACAACTTGTTGCAGTTTCTTTCTTTCTTTTTTAAACTTTGCAATGACTTTAAAATCACAAAAGGCCTTAACTTATTGGCATTATAGAAATATAAATTAAACACATGTTATATTTAAAATAAATAACAAAATAGAAGTTTGAAGTTGTTACAAACTAAAGGAAGAAATCAAAAACACCTCAAACAAAGCTCTAAAAAATGTAGCTGTAAATGAATAATTTTATGACCTGTTTCTTCCCTTCGGTCCTTTGGCAAGCATCTTATTTTACGTCAACACAGCCTGCTAAGATGTGTTTGGTGTTTATGTGCGTCTTTCTCTGGGTATGTGTGTGTATGCATGATCTGACTATGGTCTAGACATGACTGACACTCACGCCTCACACGAAACACACTTTACAGGATGCAGCGGAAAACGAGGCCTGTTCAAGGCAATGCTCACATAATCAGTTTGTTTTTCTTGGTGGCAGCCTACGTTCAATGAAAAGACAAACATTATGGCCTCTGAAACATAAGGGGGGAAAAACAGATGGCAGTGGGGAGGAGTCCGAAGACCTGAAAAGCTCTAAGCCATCACGAGGTTTGTATTTTCTCCCAAAAATGAATGACATCAGGAGCAAACATCCAATAGCTGCTCTATAGTGTTGCAACATTCGCTGAATGATGCATTCCATCAGATGGAATGGTATGCAAAAGCTGGCCGGCCAGACCAAACCTTCTTCCTATCAGCACAGCCATAGCAGATTAGATTGGGGCCGATATGCAAACAGAGAGCAAACGCAAGCCACACACATCCACAGAAATGCTAATAGACCAACAAAAATGAGACACTGTATGCATACAGTTTACCTTTCAGTCTTCCTCTGCTAAACAGATAAATAAGGGTGTGCTGTCTGTTGCGACTCTTTGTAGAGGGAGTAAGCGAATGGGAAAGAGAGAATAGTGGTAAAGACTCTGAGAACAGGAGCTGGGGCCAAAAGGCTCTACCCCTCCCTTCTCCCCTCCCAAATCAGCATATGTGGTGACGAATGACACATTTATTTTTCTACAAAGGTTGTGTATATGTAAAACTGCTGAAGTGCATCAAGATGTCAAGTACTTTGGGTGGCCACCCAGGCTGCTTTGGAAGATAACCAGATGGAAGTATAACTATAGCGCTGAGGATGTGGAGTCTCTTTCTCTCTGTCCTGTTTTTTGTAGGCCAGTACAATAAAACTAGAGCATATTGTGGAGGGGCTGAGACCATAGTTGAGGCCACACAGTGTTTTCTCCATGTTTAGGGAAGTTATAAATTGGTCAAATTAGACAGTCCAGTTAATTTGATTCATTTCTATCCATATTGTTTAACCATATTTTTAGACCATGATTGCACATTGGTTTTCAACAGTAATAAAAGGCCCTTCATATTTTCATGGTGTTTACTTTCAGTCCCCTAATTTAAAGGGAAACATTTAGGTTCCAAATATTAATTTTACATTTGTTTGTTCAATGTGTTGATTTCACTTGATTTGGTGAAGATTCAACTTTAAATTGGTTTGGTTAAGTTTAGGTTTTAATAAGAAAAATGCATAAAACATCTAAAATATTCAGCAATGTTTTAGCACAACTGGATAACAAAGAAATCTAATAAAATGAGAAGTTGGGAGATTAAGACTTGGCCTGTGGCAGATATTGACACCAAAAAGTAGTTTTGAGAAGATTTATTCACACCCCACATCAGCAGATTTGTTTTTGATCCCCATAACCTCATACATATAACGAAGACATAAACAGTTTCCCACACTCTTGAAAAAATATTACAAAGGTTTTTTTGCAATACAATAGAATAACCATTTTGGGTTTCCCAAAGAACCTTTCAGTGAACAGTGGTTCTGTTCCAAAAAAATATAAAAATCTTAGTATAAGAACATTTTGATCATCTAAATAACCCTTTTCCAGTACAAGGAACTTGTAATTCCCTCTGTCTGAGGGAAATACTGCATAAATGTACCATACATGTAAAAAAGAACCTTTATTTTTAAGTTATGAAAAACCAAGTTTATTTTAAAATGTTGTTCTCTAAGGCTTAGAAATGCTATGGTCATTATAAATAATGATTTCAAATGATTTTGTGGTAATTTTGAGCGACTCTTTATTTTAAATTGTTCATTTGAATCAGAATTGGTTGAACTGGTTCCCACATTATTCTGATTGATTCAGTTGTTTTATTTAATTTTATACATCAATATGAAAAATGAAACATGGAAGGAAATTCTGACCTCTCAGGTGCTTTTGACAACAACTCCCAGACACTTACCACTCACACCAGTGGGCCCAAGATAACCACTGCGGTTTGCTTGTGGGTGGCATGGCAGTGTGAGTGGAGGTGATGGTGGTGGGTGTGTGTGTGCTTGATCTCACTGTTGTGTTTAGATGTTTAGGGATATCCTATCACCTCTGTTGTATGTGCTGTTGCTTCCCTCCCACACGCAGCCCCCTTCCTCATGTGGCATGGGGGGCTCACTGGAGATGAAAGGAAGGAGAGGAGTTTGTTTGTGTTTCTATCACTGCTGTATTTGCTCTACTCCTCCCCATGCGAGGGCTTAGCTAAGGTGGTAACCATATCAGTGGGGTTTTTAGGTCACAACGGCTGCCAAAACCGAGTCCTGTTCTCTCTACTTGTTGTTGTGCTCCTCATTCAACTAAAATATTCCTAGAAACTGACTGTGATTTAACAGCCACACAGTTAATTTTCAGATTTTTAATTTCACATTCCTCAAGATGTCTGAATTATGGTGAATTTATTTTGGCTACCATTGGAGAAATAAATAAAGGTGTTTTCTATGGAAGTAAGCAAGCAAACTTAATCTCTTAAATATAATCAATCAGTTTGGGTGTGCACTTATCATTTATTTGGATTTGACCTGCAAGTTTCTGCTAAAAGATATAACAGCAAAGGAGATACAGACTAAGCATTTGGCATTTTGGGGTTTAATTAAACTCACAAACTTTCCACAGACCACAGACCACACTTGTCTGAAGCGGTTTGTAATACCTCACTGGGGTTCAACCATCACATTATTGTAGCACCCAGAAGTGTGTATCATTGTGGCTCTGTCAGATATGACAATTTTTTAAAAATGGTTAAAGGTCTGGACCGATATGAATGACCACGACTTGCACTTGTCAGATATGAGAGGCAAAAACTAATTGATGTGAGTCTTGATTTGAGACTCAGTACTTCATAAATGCACCATAGTCACGATAGGAATTAAGCTTGGCACCGGAATCACCACCAAAACACCCACACAATAAGCCGTCTGATGGCTGAGGACATACTTGACTCGAGTACAGCTTTGACTGTAGGGGATTCAGTTGATTTTGAAGGTGATTACATCATCCATGGACCCTGTGTGGTGTCTATCTCAGGCTGAGACCAGTTGTCTGTTTGTCTGTGTTTTTTAGAACTGTTCCAAGCCGACGTGGATGAGTTCTGCCAGTACTATGGAAGGGAGGACGGAGGCCTGTGCTTTCCAGATTTTCACAGAAAGCAACTGCGCAGAGATTCCAACTACCTGTTAGATGAAAAAATTGAAGTGATTAACAGGTATACTTAATTCAGTTTTACACACACATTTCTTTGTTGAACAGTAGATAAATAGTTATGCTGAAAAAAAATCTGTCAATATGTATTTACTCATGCCATTTCAGATACAAAAGGTGAATTTATGAAGAATGTCCTGGTCAATCTTTTCAATATAATGACATTAAAATGGGGCTGTCAAGCTCCAAAATGCCATACCCCCAATATATATATATGTGTGTGTATATATATATATATATATATATATATATATATATACCTCATCTGTTCAAAAATGTAAGTTAGTATTCACAAAATATTGACAACTGTACTAATTTTACTTGGCACTTTAATTAGTGTATATAAGATAAGTAACGATGTCTGATTTGTGAGTTCATTATTCTTTTGAATAAGAATCGGTTGATCCAGTTCACAAAACCAGTCTGAATGATTCATAAATGGTTCTAATTGGATCTAAGGTTCAGCTCAGAATCCTGTAGTAACAGCCAGTGCCAAGGAAGATCATCAGTGAATATCGACTTAGTTTGATACAAATTGTACTGTATAACTTCAGTTATTTTTAGGTACTTTTGCATGCTTTTTGTTGCTTGAAAGTTCCAGTTCCCATTCATTGTAACATTGTGGCATGAAGGTGATTAAATAATGATGGAATTTCCATTTTTTGGGTAAGTAATTCCCTGTAGATGACATCTCCGTGTTGCGACATTCATCATCAGGCAGGAGAGAAGCTTTCTTACGGTCATCTAATGTCCCATGGCCCAGTATGACTGGCCTGCTTAGACTACTAGGTCATCAGGGCAGCCTTAACAAGGTCACTAGAGACAAGACACGCCTGACTAACCTTCCATGTCACAACATTCCTGCATGTACTTTTTGGCTGGTCCATTGCCCCCCATTTCCAAGCCAGAGCTTTGTGTCCAGACTGAGTTTAGCCAGCTTTAAGAACACAAAGAAAGTGCTTATATTACAGGAAGTATGAGCTGTTGGTGACGGCCAGAGGGCTTTGACCATTTGTGACAGGACATAGCAAGGGATGTAATTTGGAGCTGGCGCTGATTTAGCTCATAGCTGAATATCCTGTTGATTGTAACCTCATATTAGTATTAGGAAAAGGCTTAAGTATTCACTTTTCACAACTTACAATGATGGATTCATATGTGTAGTAAAAAAAACAGAAACATTGTTAGCCAACTAAGTTTGCAAGTTCTATTGTTACTAACATTTCAGTGTTTCCCATTTCTCGCATTTATAATTTCTCTAACTATGCTTCATACTGTGGCAGTTAAAGGGATAGTTCACCTAAAAATATAAATTATGTCATTAATTACTCACACTCATGTCGTTCCAAACCCATAAGACCTTTGTTCATCTTCAGAACACAAATTAAGATATTTTTGATAAAGTCAGAGAACTTTCTGACCCTGCATAGCAAGTAGGGTTGTGACGGTGAGGAAATTTTCCCACCGGTTAATCGACCTGATGTCACACCGGTTATA
Source organism: Oxygymnocypris stewartii (assembly GCA_003573665.1). Taxonomy (NCBI): domain Eukaryota; kingdom Metazoa; phylum Chordata; class Actinopteri; order Cypriniformes; family Cyprinidae; genus Oxygymnocypris; species Oxygymnocypris stewartii. The sequence continues at coordinate 26,091 of QVTF01007756.1, forward strand.
ACGGTATCACCGTGGTGGGGGGTCGTTTGAGTTTTCCTCACTTTCCTTAGGTTTAAATAGCCTGTAAGCGCCGTGCGCGTTTTACTTTGACTTTAATATCAGCGGCAATTCTGCGTCAAGCAGTGTTTAAATAAAATAAAAATCTGCAAATACTGTGGAACCAAATAAATGAGAAAGGATTTTTTTTTTTTTTTAAACATCACATAGGTTTTATTACGCACCCACCCACTCCTGCGATATATTCACTGTTTGTTTACATTTCTGATAAAAGACAGAGAGACAGACTAACAAATAAAAGTTTAGTCTGCACAAAATTGTATTTATTTTATTCGTCTTGTCAAGAGTCTTGAATTTATTGCCAGAAAAATGTCAATAACATTTTGCTGCCAACACGGAATAAAGTGTCACAGAGAGAGAAAAAAAAGTTATATAAAAATTGTAATCCTTATTTTTATTCGTTTGGTCAGGATATAATTCGTTTATGCCAACATTCAGCCTACAACACAATAGGAAAAAAAAATAGGTTTAGCCTAATATCAATTTTATTAGTCTTGTCAAAATACTAAATTCATTTAACTTCTTGCTGTTCACACAGTGAAAAGCGCAGCAGAGAAAAATAAATAAATTCGACACAGTCTGTCATTTAAAATGATAGAATAAGCATAATACAAAAAAAGAAAAAAGGAAAGACGAGTTGAACATACTTAAGGACATCGCATCCACGCTTTGCTCCATTCTTATTCTGCTCAGTCACTCATCACAACCTGCTTCTGCAGTTCTGCCTGAGAGTCGTATATTATATCTGATAGACTGCTCTGAGCATCGTTGCACATGCTGTGCTCAGACTCCGCAAATAAAACAAAGCACTGGTTCATACATGTCAGGCAGCGCACGCATAACGGTCCGAGTGCAGGCTGTACCGGAGCTCGATAAGAATAAAGCGCAGATATGCTGTTCTGAAAGGACGTCGGGAACGGGATATAGTTAGACCGCCCGCTCCCGTTCAAATTCCACCAGAGTTACTGACCGTTACCGCGTTGTATTTGGGAAATTAATCCTGCGGCGAAATCTGGTCGGAACAGCCTTGACAATGCAGACCTTGACTGCTGTGATGCAAGACTGTCGTTCGTTCGGTGCACTGCATTGAGCAGACGCGTTCAGCTTTAATTTGAGTGTCCTCTAACTGAACGAAATTATTTTTATTACTATAAAAAAAATATATAAACGACGGTGAGGGACAGTGCCATGGTGGGCAAGTGACGTAACGGTGTTGCTGCTTAACACCGGTATAACCGTCATCACCGTCTATCGCGGCAAGCCTAATAGCAAGCAGGCGAACTACCACATTCAAGGCCCAGAAAGATAGTAAGGACATTTTTTAAATATTCCATGTGACATCAGTGGTTAAACCTTAATTTTATGAAGCTACGAATACCTTTTGTGCACAAAGATAACAAAAATAACAAATAAAATAACTTTATTCAACAATTTCTTCTACACGCATTTATGACATTACCACAACGCATTACGGTTGAATCACTGGTTGACAACTAGCGATGTCTTCACTACCTTTCTGGGCCTTGAAGGGCTCAGTTACATTGCTGTCTATGGAGGGTAAGAAAGCTCTCGGATTTCATCAAAAATATCTTAATTTGTGTTCCCAAGATAAACAAAGGTCTTTCAAGTTTGGAGCGACATGATGGTAAGATTTTGGGTGAACTATCCCTTTAAGCAGTGAGTTAGTTCTCTCTTAATGATTCATGATTAATTGTCACCCTCAGATTTAATGACATCTGTCAGTGCAGTGTGCCCTCAACACCTTTAGTTTTAACAGCAATAAATGCCTTGCTTTTATGTGACCTTCTGAGGCAAATAATGATGAGCTGTGAATCCCACAGCCCACAGTCATTGTAAATGGACGTCATAATTCTTCATCGGACCTCCCATTGTGAAGGGCCAATAAAGCAGCATATCTGATCAGGGCCCGTATTCACAAAACATTTTATCTTACCACTAAGAGTTCTCCTAAGTAGCAGTAAATATTTTTTATCTTAAAAACTATTCACAAAGCTGCTGAGACAAACTTTTACTAAGGAATAGAGAGAAGTTTTTAAGCCAAGAGTAAGGGCGGTGTTGACCTCGTTGCTATGGATGATGTCAGCATGCTTACTAATTATTCACACAGTGATTGGCTGATAGGGGAGGGAAGGGGTCTCTGTCAGAGACAAATTTCTAGAAATATTGTAGAGCGCAATATTATATCGCAATAAAGGTTTAAAGATAAAATGTTGATTTCCAAATTCATATAAAGATTTTAAAATGCAGGCTAAGTGTCACTAATTAAACAAGTATATGTTCAGCTAAATGTCAGCCTCTTTTGATTAACCACGTAGAATAATCATGGCTGATAGTTCGACATGCAAATGAAAAATAAAACCAAACTGGATGCAAGAACAGCTGTTTCTTCTTGCTCAACTGGTTAAAGAAAAGGATATAATCAAAAGAAAATTTGGAGTTGGGTTAATCTCCAAACCCTAAAGGTGATACCTTTTTCAAAGCTCATTATCGTCAAATGTTTCTAATGTTTATATTCTGAGGCAGATTGCCGGCAACAGCCATTTTAGGATAGTTCTTACCATTTTAGGAGTTGGTCTTTGACTTAGGAGTCCTCTTCACTACTCCTAACATTTCACAGATTTAGGAGCTAGTTTTAGAGCTAAAACGAGCAAAAAGTTAAGAGTCCTAGATTTAGGACTGACACGCCCACTATTTTTAAGATTTTAAAATGTTCTCCTAAATTTTTCCTTGGTTTCTCCTAAACCAAGTTAGGAGCTGCTTTTAACCTTAAGATGTTTTGTGAATGCGGGCCCAGGCACAGTCTCTGCAAGCACTTCAGTTATTCTATAGCTCAGGCACGAGATGTCAGACATACATTTGCTGCCAGCTCACCCCCTATTACATCTATGGAAAATCCCTCCAAGACTGCTTGTTAACAGGAGCTCCCACACTGCTGATGCCCTTGTTTTATTTAAGGCATAATGTGAGTTGGCGTGTCCCCACATCAGATGTAATTTGTGGTTAATGGAACACTTGTTTCACAGCTTGAGAGCCCCCAACTTCTGACTATGTTAAATGACTTCTCCTGTGGCGTTTTATTCAGTCTACTCCCAAACCAGTCTGTCAAGCAGAAAATATTCTGTTGTGTTCTTAACTGTAATAAACTTGTTTATTTACGATTAAACTTATATAGTTATACTGTTTACAACAAAAAAATAGACATTAGAAAACAACTTACATGCCTGATGCATCTAAATTTCTAACCTTTCAATTCCTTTCCTACAGAAAACATAAACACAACTGCTACTGCACTCAGGAGATCCTTAGTGGTCTTCGTCAGCCTTTTGGTGTGGTGCATTGTGGGGATGGATCACAGCGGCTTTTTATTTTGGAGAAGGAAGGCTTTGTCCGTATCCTAACACATGACATGGAACTCCTGAAAGAGCCTTTTTTGGACATTCATAAACTAGTCCAAAGTGGCATGAAGGTAAGTGAAAGCTCCTGTTTGTTGCCATTGTGGTGTTAACAGTTGGTCCGATTGACAATGTTATTTTATACTTAAAGGTGTGGTCAGTGATTTGTTATTTCATTCAAAAGTATAATTTGTAAAGAAACAAATATATGATATGTATGTACAGTCATGTGCACTTATATCAGATTAAGATTCCAATCTCATCAGTGAGCTGAAAAACATTTTCAAAGCTTTTTTAGAGAAACAAAATGTTTAATTATACAATTATAAATTCATAAAAAGACTTTCTCTGGAAAATGTTGTCACATAATTTGAAACATGACTTGATTTGCTTCATTATTCTTGGTAACAACCTTGTTTTGGGACACGTTTTATTCTGAGAGACATCAAAAATTGCTAACTGTGAATAAAGCTGAATTTCTATGAATGGCACAAAGTCAGCATGAAATACAAATTCACATATATTTTGTAAATGCATGTTACAACTCGTATTGTGTACAATTTATGCATTCATGTGTTTAAAACTCATAATTTTCTATTAAAATGCCATAACTTAAGATACTTGTCAAATACTGGATTCTCAAATCATTTAGTCTGTTTAAATCTAATAATTTGTTTCACTCTGATGTACAAAAAATGGCATGTCAGCTAATGCAGCTAAACAAAAAATGACTGAGAGCACTTTTGATATATGATGCAATGCCATTAATTTATTAGGATACTGTTTATTCCAAATCATATCACAGTGGATTGGTACATTCTTTCAAGCATTTTTGTTAGGGATGCTAATAATGGTGAATTTTAGCTAAACTTCTAAATGTTAGCGTTTTCACTCCCGACATTGCTGACATATCTGCCTCTGAAGAGGAACTAGCTCCTATTTGATATTCATGCAGCCTTACCTCCCACCATCAGAGAAGTCTGTCTCGCATAAATCAGGAAGCCTCGCTGAAACCTGAAAGATATGTTGTTCATCATTTTGGTTTGGCACCTTCTCAAACGAAGCCGAGGTGGGATAAACGAAGCACCCTAACAGAATATAATCTTAAAGGAGCACAATAACAACTTCTACGGATTTATTTCCATTTTCCCTCTCCTCCCAGTACAAATCAAAACCTGAATGGAGGGTGATACTGATGCCAAAAATAGTGTTGGCACAAAAATTGTATTATTATATAAATGTATTGAATGTGGGGTTCTATGTGTGTGGTTTGCTTGCTGTCAACCTGACTGCCAGCAGAGGAAACCTTGTGTTTGATTGTTGAGGATCAGTGAGAAAGGCTGAAATGTTGCCAGCTGTAGTGTTCGCTTACATGCATGTCTGTCAGTAGTAGTTATGGCGTGTGTCACAACAGATGTTTATCTGCCCCCACAAGAACTGAAGAATTCTGTAATTCGAGAACATTTTGTTTAGCAAGTTTTTGGAGATGTAGGAAGAGACCTGCTTTTTGACAGGAAGTTTATGTATATTGCATACCTCCCATGGCTTCAAGTATAAAAGGAGAAAGATCAATTATGGAGTCAACATGCAACAGCCCCACAGGAAAGACCCCCAATGTGCCTTATCGTCATTAGACATAATTGGTTGTGGATAAAGCAATCATTATGACAATTAGCGTAAGCTCAATCCCCGGCAGACCCCAAGAGTGCTATTCTGTCAAGTTTAGCCATTATCATTCCGAGTCGGCTGTGTTTACTCGGAGCATCAACAGGACATGTGGCCTTTGTGCCCGTGGAAGGCCTGGAGACCCGCAGGGACCCGACTTGGACATGAAGGAGGATGATAGTGTTTTATCATGACTTTGATTCTAATGTTCTGTATCTCCTTCAAGCTCAATCCCCTTACATCCAGTTAAGCCAAACTGCTTGGAAACAATGCTCTGTCTACTTAAGTGAGTCTCTCAGAGCGCCGTGGGTGTTCTCTGATGAAATCGTATCTCTTCAGTCACTCACACACGCACACAAACTGTGTGACATTATCAAATATTCTGTGCCACTCTTGAGGGCTCGCTGGAGGAGCGGGCACTTGAGGGTGCTTGCCAGGAGCGGGCACTTGCGAGGAGCGGGCACTGGAGGGCACTTTCGAGGAGTGGAGCTGACTGCCACAGTAGACAAAGAAAACTAAAACACGTGACACTTACCAACTTTAAGATGTTTGTTTTTTTTCTCACAGGAGGGTCAGTGAAGTTCTCATTTTCATTTTTTGTCCAGATGTATTGATCAAACATACAATAACTTGAATACACATTTTATAAGATGGCATGGTTTTAATTTCTTAATTAAAATTGATTTTTATATATTTTGGGGTGCATAAAATCTTTTATTATTATTATTGCAGTTATTTAAAACAACAAAACATTTGAACAGACTTTTGTCCACCAAATCAAAGTAATGTTGATCACCAACCAGCAGAAACATGCAGAAAAAGCAGGAAGTTATATGATAAAGAGGACACCTTCAGACACTCATGGCTGTCAAGGTCAATAATCATCTTAAAATATTATATAATTTTACCTTTTTTGATATTCATAAATTAATAATTAATGCTATTAAAAAACTATAGAACTACTCACATGCATTCAAAATATAAGAAAAATATGACCTTTTACTTTATGGTTACACCGCATTTCATTTTTAGAGTCATCTAAATGTTTTATAAATTCCAAAAAAAATTGAACTGTATGATACCAATATGCATACAAATAGCTCATTCCTTTGAACTTCTACATGAGGTAATTTGGTTTAAGTTAGATTTTTGAAAGTTTTTTTTTTTCTTTATCATAGAAAGTCTTGTTTTTCACTTACTCAGATGTTTCAATTCAGATATTTCAAAGAAAGCGTCCAAGATCAAACACCTAATGCCTTCTTGGTTTTGACCCAGAGAAGGTTTGCCTTTTTAGCTTCTGCTGCATAGATCTAGCCAAGGTGGATTGCACTTGCTACTGTGGAATCATGTTGTAGGACTGCTGTCCTATTTGATTTATAGCAAACTAAATGACTTTATTACACTCTCACATCTGTGGCTGGTCTTCAAGCGCAACCCTGCACCAGTCTGATTGGTTTCAACAAAGTAAGAGTACTATCAGCGGAGGGGCTTAAATAGTTAACTTCCAGTTATCTATTTTGGGATATCTTGTAAACTAGTTACCGTTTCCCAGATGCCAAAGAAAAATAGTCACACAGTGATTCTGAAGCATAGGATTTCAGCGCTCTAAAGTGTTTATCTTCTAAACTATTTGTGTAAAAGAGACCTGATTCAGTTCATGTTTACATGATAGGTACACAAGTATGGTACCGCTTTGTTGTTGTCCTTGCTAGACATAGTGAAGAAGACATCTGCACGCAATGTGAGTGGAGTTCCATTGTGGTGTATCAACTAACTCAAGGGGTCCAGCTGCAAAAAACTATTTCTTGCCGAAACAAATAGATCACAGCATGTAGTGCACTCTGTCACTTGACACGCACAGCTGTTGAGCTCTTTCAGCTCGAACGAGCAGGAGGGCTCTCGACTCTGTCAAAAAATAAGTATCCTAGCTTTGACAAATGGACCTTTTCCTCTCTCGTCCTTTCACTCTTTGAATAGTTCTCTTTGAGAAACGGCCTCTGCTTAGCTGTCATCTCACATAGCTTCCTGGCCGAGGTTTTGACTTCGCAAGGACCCCCGAGACAGGATGAGCACCTGTGATGGAGCCATTCAGAAGATTTGTGGATTGCTCCAGAGAGCTGCCGCTGCAATAAGTGAATGTTATCCTACGATTCGATCTGCTCTTTTCACCGCTTGAAAGTGAGCGATCCTCACTCCAGCGCTGTCACTGGATTAATGTGTGTTAACAGGTGGAGGAGGGGGATTTGACTTGGGTCTTGGGATTCATTGTGTTGAACTAAATGGAACTCTGAATTAGTGTGAGCATTTCAGATTGCCTTTGAGGTAGGCACGCATTGTTTTTCTCCAATCAGCTCGGGTGGAATGCCTCTTTATGTAGGATTGCCTGAGCCAATGAGGATCAAAAGGTGCTCAGAAACAATGTGCAAGCCAGGCCATGCATCAAGCCCTGAAAGGCAAGCAGCTGCCGATGGGGTGGATGGGGGTCCAGGAGTGGGGCGGTAGTGCTCCCTGTTCCTGTCTGCGAATACATCTGACCCCGATGTATTCTCACTAGCATTCTTTTCAAGAAGCTGTTACAACCTAATCTTCATACTGTCAAAGCAACAGGCAATGCGAAGAATGCTAACAATAACATAGCGTTGAACCTCTGACCATGATGTTTTGAAGCCAGATTTTGGAGCAGAACTGTTCCTATCGACGTCAGTATGTTGCAAGGTTACCCTGATGAAATGTCTAAGAAAAGTTCTCGTGGCTGCTTCAGTGGAACAATATTTACCAGTGTTGCAACTAAGCAAAGGCTTGTACATGTAGCCGTACATCTGCTTTTATGGATGGAGGGAGATGAAGTACGTCTTCTCTTAATTAAGTTTTTGGTAGCACCCAGAGGAACGGGCCTGGAAAAATTACGTTTTTTTATGCCTACTTGTTGAAAGAGCAATCATTAGCAAAAGCTAATATTTCAGCTAATTTTGTTCTTTGGTGGTCCCTGGCTTGAGATCATACGAAGCTCTGGAATTCTTAACTTGACCTGCTCCCTCTGTGTTTGTTTTGGGATTCAGGTCAGTGCATCAGGAGTCCAACATGTTGAGAGGGGGTTCTCAGGGAAAGAAATAACTTTTCAATCGAAAAGCAGAGCATGGATAAATTATATCAACCTGCTATTAACTCAACCCAACCTCGTTTTGTGTTTGACTAATGTAGACATTTAATGGGTACCACAAAGTTTTGCTTGTGATTTCCCTCTTTGTGGTCTACTAAAGAATTCTCCTGGGTGTTATTATTCATGTCCCTATAGATCCAATTCAAATTCCTCCGGAGCATTCCAGAGATGGAGCGCTAGCACTTGAAGTCTATTCGAATTGGATTACTTCAGCAAAGCCCAACAGAGTCGCTCTGACCAATTTATGATCTGTATGTTTTGGCGTGTAGTGTGGGCTGAACCACACCGTTAACTTGAGCAATCCACAGAAGACCTCTCTTTGCTGAATTCCTGTGAGAAATCCAAAAGGAATGTTGCAGAGATGGCACAGCCAGCTAATTTCATGAAAACTCTTATTTGTTTACTTATTTGACAGCCAATATCACTAAACTCTTAGCGTATGTGCTGTAATTAAACTGGCGTTACGTCTTATCCCAAATAATTAAATCATAATAGTTTTTCAGGGACTTGCCTTAAACCCATTTGTTCATTCATTGATTCATTGGTTCATTCATGAGGTGTAAGCTTAGCAATCTGTTCATTCATTTTATTTGTGTTGCTAGAAGGAAAACAAAGTTGGAAAGATGAAAGGGAGTAAAGCCCATACTTTCCCCAGGAACTAAAGGGACATAGCTGCTTATTACAACGGGCTATGATGAGTGGACCACCAGAGTAGTGACAACTCATGTAGTAGCCTCCGGGATGAGATGTTTTACCTATTACACAAGACATTTCAATGTTTTCTAACTTGTTGCCAAGTCAGTGAGAATGTGTTTTTTTCTGCCCATTATTTTTCTTCCTTCTCTCAAATTTTGCACTGGTTTAAAAATAAAAGAGAGAGAGAGAGGAAGAGGGTGGATGGGGGGGCTAAAGGAATCCTGGACTTTTGTGCTCTCTATGAACTGCCAGCGAGCTAATGAATTGTTTCAGCCACTCGGCACTGCATTCACGGATATCCCCCAAAGATTACACACACAAATCACTTACACAATGGAGGCTGCAAGGAGGGCCTGGGCATCCCAGAGGAGCCTGGCCCCAAATACAAGCGCCTATAACCAAGACGGGTTGTGCTGAAAAGGTGGATGTGGGGGGGTTTGCTTGAAGTCAAATGTTTTATAATCGTTTGTAATGCAGTAGTCAAGGAGAAGGGAGGTAAGAAAAAAAAGCAATGGGGCAAGAGGGCATAGGGTAACTGGCCCCCATTGAGAGAGACCGAGATGGAGAAAGGCTGAGAGAAAAAGGAAAGAGAGAGGGTGACATTGGGAGGCCCGGCTTTAGCTTTTTGCAGCCCAGCCCAATCTAAAAAAGGGACATAATTAACTTCTGGATTCTTTGTGTACCCCATCTGACTTACAGGGAGGAGATGAAAGGGGCTTGCTAAGCCTTGCATTCCACCCCAATTATAAGAAAAATGGAAAGCTCTACATCTCCTACACGACCAACCAAGAGCGCTGGTCTATCGGACCACACGACCACATTCTTCGTGTAGTCGAATACACTGTGTCCAGGTAATGAGAAACCAGTCAAAACCTGACCAAGCACTGGGGCTACTAACCAGAGCTGTAACCATCATAAATAATGTGGGGATGTGTCATTCCTCATATTCAGATATTGTCAAACTGTCCGCCTTGATATTCCAAAGAGCAAAACAAAAAAATGGGACAAAATATGTTGGAGGCAAAACCCTGCCCTACCCAAATGTCAATTTGTGGTTACAGCCTTGGATCAAACATTTTACACATGGACGTGTATGCGTAATGTTTGTTTTCCATGTGGTTTTGGATAAGTCATGAGAAGTCAAGCTCCTCATGAAATGCTTTCACTGACAGTGATGAATGTTTTATAGAGATATATAATCACAACATATAATTATCACGAAGGCTGACATCTATTCTGATTGTGTTCAGCTCCCCAGCTGCGATGCAAAACACCCAGCATGAACAAACCCGCTACAGTATACATTTTGTAAATTAGCCTTTTAAATGCCAAACTAATCAGTCATCTGATTTAAACAAAACTTTTTTTGGCAACAATCACTTGTCATTTTTAAACTATTAAATTAATAAATATATTTTGAGAATTTTTTTAAATGATATATTAATTCAATTTTGTATGTAAATTATTTAGTTTCTATTTTCTATGCTGGGATAGAGTCCCTTCGACCCTAAACTTTTTTTTTTATCTAGCAGTTCAGAAAATGGATGAATTGTTGGTTTATATATAAATGTTTTAATATTTGATTTTAGGAAAAACCCAAACCAGGTGGACACAAGGACCACTCGGGTTTTAATGGAAGTAGCTGAGCTCCACCGAAAGCATCTGGGAGGGCAACTTCTCTTTGGCCCTGATGGGCTTCTGCACATCTTTTTAGGTGATGGCATGATCACTTTGGACGATATGGAGGAAATGGATGGTCTGAGGTAAGCAATGAATGCTTATAGCTGTAATAAATCAGTCACAAGTGATGAGTCAAGCTATGTAATAGTAATATAAGCATTGTTTCAAATATTTTCTATGGATTGTTTTTGGGCCATAGTGATTTCACAGGATCTGTCCTTCGGGTGGATCTAGACACAGATTGCTGTAGCGCTCCTTACTCTATACCCAGAAACAACCCCTATTTCAACAGCACAAATCAGCCCCCTGAAATCTTTGCCCATGGACTACATGATCCAGGGAGGTAAGGTCAAGCATTTGACTGAATTTGAATTCAATAATAAAAAAAAAATTGTTAGATTGTTATGGAAAGCTACTCCATGAACTCTTTTCATAATATGTTGGAACATGGATGTGAGAATTTGCACATTTACATCAGTAAGCTCAGGCACTGATGTTGGGCGATGGAGTCTGGTTTGAAGTCGTCATTCCAGTTCATTGGGGTTCAGGTCTGGGTTTTGTGCAGGCTAGTGAAGTTCTTCTGCCCCAGATGCAGTAAATTATTTCTTTATGGACCTCACTTTGGAAAAGCGCCCACCCAAACTGTTACCATAAAGGTGGAAGCACAGAGTTTCTCAAGAATGTAACTAAGCATTAAGATTTGTCTGGAATTAAAGGACGTTGCCAATCTTGCCTGTAGAATGAGAAGTGCATACCAACACATATACCGTATAATTAAATAAAGTTTAATATAACAAATAGCAGTATGGTTTACACTGCTGCTGTCTTACAAAATGCATTAAAATTGTATTTTGTGCTCTAGGTGTGCAGTGGATAAGCACCGCATGGACACCAATGGGAGTCTGCTGATCCTGTGCACAGATACTGTTGGCAAAAATACGACAACGGGCAGGATCCTACAGGTCATCAAAGGGAAAGACTACGGTATGTCTGTTAGAAGTGGCTGGTTTCTTAAAACATGATGGATTACTGTACAAGCAGAATGGCTTTTCAACAAGCCAAATCGTTCCAACCAGGCAACCACTCAAGAAGTTCCTGTATTGTATTTCACAAAATATTAAATTCTCCCTCCATGTACTGGTTATAAAAAATAATGTTAAGCTTTTATGCTGAGAACAGAATGTCTTTGATGGAAAAGGGGTACGTTCCAAAAAAATGATTTAAGACTTTCCGTACAAACCGATCAACGCTTAATTCTAGAATACCATTACAACACTATAGTTTCATAATCTGAGAACACACTTTAAATATAAAATGCTTCTTTTAATGCCAGGGGACTTGAAAGCATATGTACAACTATGTAATTTATCGCTGTCGAAGAGCGTTTATATGGTAATTTAGTGCATTGTTGAAACAAAACGACTAGCATGGCAGTCCATCTCTCAATCGTGCTGACTAAGACCCCTAAATCAATACCAGAAGTGAATATATATTATTTCCTATGGCCAAAGTAATGGATTGGCTTTCTCGTACTCCTCCTTACACATTGGCAGTAAACAAATATGGCTCTCTCCCAGCCAATGCATTTAAACCCCAAAAATAATGTCTCGCCAGTGTGCCAAATTAACCCAAACTCCAAGCCATTTACGATTTGAAACCATCACCATGGTGAATGGCTTACTTCATTAAATCACATTTTGTTGTTTTACTGGGCTCTGACTGTAAGGTTATAATACTGGCCATTCCCTAAGCTGCTGTAATCTTTGTTGCAATACAAACTTAAACAAATATACACAAACACTCAATAGTAATTGTAGGATTACCTCACCCTTGCCTCTCGTGTCCTTTTCCTAATCTATTTGAGCTATAATGTGAATTTAACATTGCTTAATAAGGACACAATAAGGGAAATGAACATAGCCCTCCATATCAAGTTTGCATAGTGTTTTTATAACCGTCTGGGGAAAAGCTAATTAAAACCAGCCTATGTGAAGTGCTAATGGTCTCTTGACAGATTGTGGTAAACATGGATATCCCATACACAAACAAAGAAAACTGTTATTATGGGTATAAATCAACTTTGCGACACATGTATAAAAATAACCTAAAACTCATACAATTTACAACCACATGTCGAAGCTCTGCTTTTCTTTCTTGATGGTGAGTTGTTGGTGTGTCTGCCCACAGAAAATGAACCATCTATGTTGGATTTGGGGTCAAATGAAGGTGCCATCCCAGTTGGTGGATTCATCTACCGGGGATGTCAGTCAAGAAGACTTTATGGAAGTTATGTATTTGGAGACAAAAATGGGTATGTTGTGTTACTATATATTAGAATTATTAATTAGGCAATACTACTCTGTATTTCCCTTGAACAGTCAGATAAACTAAATAGATATGCTTCCAAAAAACAGATATTGAACTTCCATTTACATATTGCTCCTCTTTGGGGTTTTGTGGTAATTGTTAAACTGCAAATGGAAACTGCCATCTTTCCTGTGTTATTGACTGTGCCAATACACACACTCTCCACATACCCCAATGAAGAAAAATAGCTTTTCAGGGTAAATTGATAGCAGTTTTCCTGCCAGGATATGTTTTTCACACATTACGCAAGTTTATAATTCATCCTAACTATCAGCCTGCCTTTTTGTCAACAGTGAGATATAAACTGTATAAAGTGGATTGTTCCTGGAAATCCAAAGCAGTAAATTATGCCTGCTGTTTTGCCATGTAATTTTGTGTTTTGTAAAAAATAAAGGTGTTCGCTCAAGTCTGCTGGGTAGACCGAGCAATGACATGTTTAACCCCTGACTTTATGATCGTTACAGGAACTTCAGAATTCTGCAGAGGCCTTCAGAAGACAGGTTGTGGCAAGAGAAGCCTCTTTGTCTTGGTACTAGCAGTCCCTGTGGTTCCTCGCTGGTCGGCCACATCCTGGGGTTTGGCGAAGATGAATTAGGTCAGTGAGCTCTCAAAAAGCTTTATGTGTGTTCGTTTTACCGCACATTTTGTGTGCTTCTGTCATAACATTTCTTCATGGTTCTGTCAAGTTTAGAACTACAATTATGGAGACGATACATTGTTATTTTTTATTGAAAGAAATTAATGCTTAATTAATAATATTATAATAATATTAATACTGTAATAATATTAATTATTATGCAAGGATGCATTAAATTGGTCAAAAGTGACAGTAAAGACATTTACATAGCTACAACAAATACATTTCAAATAAATACTGTTCTTTTGTATTCATCAAAGAATCCTGGAATACACATTTTAAATTATTAAAATAGAACACTCTTATTTTAATCATTTTATTATTTAATTGTAATAATATTTCACAGTATTTCTGTTTTTACTGTACTTTGATCAAATAAATGCAGCCTTGGTGAGCGTAACAGGCATCTAAACAGTTGAACAGTAGTGTAACTACAGGCATTTCTTAAAAGGACTAATACAAAAAAACAACAAAGGATTTGTTTAGTTTAGACAAGGTCTAATGAAGTGATCATTTTACTTTATAATGGGTATACCGTAGTCACAGGAAGGAGAAAAAACTGGCTCCCGAATCCAAGAATCATTTGAATGATACAAAACAGAAAGAAAACCGATCCCTTGTCCTACCTCCCATTTTCAAATATCTTTCCTCCAAGGAACATTTTGCTATGACACAGTACTCCTTTAGTTTCTTGACAGATTACTTCCTCTTTTTTGCTGCTAACAGACGGTACAATTGGAAATCAAAGGTCAGCGCAATCTGTCAGCATATAGAGTTAGGGTTTACATGTGCAATCTCCTCCATTTCCATTGATAACAACTGATTTCTGGCTTACTGGAATAGTAATGGGGGTCATTTTTATGTGAACTTGACACCAGCCCCTCCGACAGCGCCTTGCCAAAGCAAAGTTATGCACACTCACTGCTGCTAGGCTGTACTCTCTGCCACCATGTAATATCCCTACAGCTCAGTGCATCACAGGGAACATAAACTCTCGAATTCAAACAACAGGTCAAGTGTGACAGAGAATATATCTCGTGCTTTGCCAAGAGTGGGCCTCTATGAGGGAGAGATAGCATTTGTTGCTGATTTGTAAGAGGGAGTCAGTGGAAGGCTGTACTGGAGACCCACATGGCTGTCTCTTGACACATGTTTACAATCTGTGCACAGTGCGGCAAGCTTGCTCCTCATTAAATTACTTGCATGACAATTTAATGAGCCCCTCTCGAAACCCTCTCGTGCACCAGTGTCAAGTGCAACGAGCAGAAAGGAAGGAAGGTTTGAGAAGACAAATGAGATCCCTGAAAGACCTACATGTTTTCTATCCTCTGCAGGTGAGGTCTACATCCTCGCTTCCAGCAAAAGCACGGCGATACAGTCGCACAACGGAAAACTCTACAAGTTGGTGGACCCTAAAAGGTGTGTTGAGCTTCGAATACACAGAGCAGCATATTGTATACAACGGAGTTTATGCAACAGCCTCTCTGTTTTTCCATTTTCATTGCTCGCATGTGAAATATGTGATGTTACTGCTGAGCAATGCTAATATTGAAACTCGCATAATTAATTCCATTTTTATTCCGCTTTACAAAACATCCCCCGGTATTCTTCTTACGTGCTGTGGTTTGGACAGCTGCGTGGTTAGTTCATACCAAGAGAGAAGGTTATTTTGAAGAATGTTACAACTGGCTGTGTTCATGCAATGAAAATCAATGGGGTCCAAAACAACATTCGTTGACTCTCGTTGTGTGGACAGACGTTTAACAATATATCTTTATTTTGTGGGTGAGTTAATGATGACAGAATTCATTCATTTGTGGGTGAATTATCCAATTAAAGCACTACTCATTTTCGCTCACTGATAAGGACTCTAGCTTCCCATAAACAAATCATCACACAACTGCCGGTCTCAGCCAACACAAACCTCGGCCATAATTGGAGAGTAAGTATACCATTTCCAAATGTTAGTGTAATGTGTTTCTAACACCAACACAGTCAAGGTGGCTCGGACACAGCGCTGGTTAACTATCAAGCCTGTGTGGTCGTCGGTTAGGTGTTTTCCTTGCTTTGACAGGATAACACCTGTATTCAACAGTGGGAATGTTTTCCTTGAGAACCTCGAGTACATTCATATGGTGGCGAATCTGCAGCCGAACAAATTTGATCCAATTGACATACATGTGCACCGGTTCACGGCGAGAGATTCAGCACATGTGAATGGAGTTGGTTAAAGGATTTAATAATTTCTGTATGCTAGTTGGATTTTTTCAATATGGCGTAATTTAACCCGTGTGTTTTACACCACTAAAAGCCACTTTTACGATAGATCTTGAAAATATGTTGTTCTCACTAAGCCAAGTACATATGAAAGGCATATCATCTATTAGAAATGAGCATATGAATTCCCACGTAACAACTGCCAAAAGTGTTTGCATTTTTAATAGATCAAATATATAATTTCCAGAAAAAAGGGACATTACAATAGGCACAGGCAGATCTGTCAAGTCTCTAATTCAAACCAATCCCTCATGAAACTTGTTTTTGTGCTTTCTACGCCATTCAAAGTCCTTGTACTGGACCATTTTACACCATGAGAGCTATATCTATTACCCTCAATTATCATGTGAAATCATTCAAAACTTTATTATTTGCATGCTAAATTATTCAGATCCTAACCAATTTTATAATTTTGCTGAAGTACAAATTAAATTACATTTGAAATGTGCTTATTTAGTCTGTGATGTGTCAAAGCATCTCACATTTTAATAAATCCACCTTGCTATAGTATCAAATCTTAGTTGTGCTACTCAATGTTCATATGCCTCTGAGGAATTGCATTTAATGAAAAAATGTCTCCATATTCCAAAAAAAAATCATTTATAATATGCATTCTTATGTAAGTGAGGACTGAAGTCTAAACTAAAACTATAAGCGTTCCAGGGAAAAGTACAAAACAAGTGATTATCCAAGGGGTTCAACTATGGGACACTGGCTACAGTAGATTGTTCCTCAAAACTCTCCATTCAAACAAGAAACAGAAAAGCTTATGATCACTTTGAAAAGCTACAAAGTTCAATTTCTAAGAATTACATAGCGGTGCACCAGTCAATTATAAGATAAAAGTTCTTTGTAACATTGATAGGTATAGAGGACCACGAGACGGCACATCTGAAGTTTGCATTAGTAGTGGCCCTGTTGCAGTTGTGCTCCAGATAAAACCTAGATTCAAAGCAATATGTGTGGTGCAAATCTAACACTGCCCACATCTTAGTGTATTCTATACCTGCAGTGAAGTATGTTGGTGAACACATCATGTGGGCTGTGTTTCATCAATAAGAAATGACTTGTTAGAATAAAAAATAATAGGTATCAACACTATTTTCAGAAATTCCAGTAACAAAATTGTCAGTGCCCTATAATGACCTAGTCTAAAGTCACCAAGGACGATAACGATACAGATATCTCAATATTAAAGAATAGCAGAGTCCACACCACGGCTATGGCACAGAGAAACAATATAGTTGGAATCACTTCCAGAAAAAAAATTGTTCCAGCTGATGAACGATTGACAACAAACATTGACAGCCAATCAGTATCCATCCTGCTGTATCGAGCTCAATAATTTAAAGTGGCAGGGGCGAGTGTGCGCTTAAAATAAACAGATGATTTTGTTCACAGCTGTGGATGCTAATTTCATTATCTTTATAGTTATCGTCCTTGGTGTGAAAGTCTGATCTCAATTCAAAAAAGGTTTAAGTCCATACTGAAACCTTGAAAAAATCTGTCTGGAAGAATGAGTCAATATCACATTTAATAAATAAATAGACATTGTAATTACTGTAAAAGTTGACTTTTAAAGGGGTCATCGGATGCAAAATTCACTTTACAAGTTAATTGAACATAAATGTGTGTTGGAAGCGTGTGTACACATCCATCCTATAAAGATAAAAATCCACATCGTGTTTTTTTTTTTAAATCCCTATTTTAAAATCCCTTTTCTTAAATCAGGCTGTTCTGAGATTCCTGTCAGAATGGTGTAGTTCTTCTAAGGCCTCTCCCACGATAGTTTATTGACAAGGCCGTCTTACCTTAGACCCGCTCTAAGTGAGCTATGAGCTGTCCGCCTCCAGTGCGGGGGAAGACAAGATGTCTCCGATTAAGCAATTGAGTTGTTTTGTTGTTAGATGTAGTAATTAATATAGCAGTTGTTAGTTACTCCCGACATCTGAGCCGCTGAAGACGCAGAGGATTAATGTTACTTTCGATTTGAATGGAATGCGCCAATTCCCGATCTGCCTAAATATGTCTATGTTCGCACAAATCATTTGTGATCCAGCTTCGTCTACAGAAGAAGTGAGTATAAGGTTTTTTTATGAATTTTTAATGTTCCTAATAATGTTCTAGTTAGCAAGTTTGGTGGCTGGCGTTAACAGTCTGCTCGTCACTCCACGGAAGAGAGGGGAGTGGGCAGAGAGGGGAGGGGCAGACTCGGGGTCAGCAGAGTCATTAGCATTAAAGCAACATTGCCTAAAAAAACGGCTTTCTGAAAACAGAGCTGACAGGGAAAAATATATTTTTGTTACATTACCATTGAGAAATTTTTAACCAAAGTATGTTAAAGACTTTTCATTAAGACCCTAAAGAATCATATCAACTTGTGGAAAATGGACATCCGATGACCCCTTTAAAATACAAAAAATATGTATTGAATCAGTATGCAAACTATGAAATCAGTAAAAAAAAAAGCAGATATCACAGAAACCAATATTTGTATGTAGGATTTCAGCAAGGATTGATTGAAAATTGCACTACTTTTGTGAGGCACTGTATACCCAGGTGATGACAGTGCCACCCAAGTCTAATGCTATTAATTACCACAAATGTTTCCATGAGTCTCCTAAACAAGGCCCCTCAAACTTACTTTATTTATGTTTTCTGGCATTGCCGCATTTTTCCAAAGAACAATTCTTTCCACCATTGATTTGAGTTGTTTAGTCTGCTGGACCTGTGGTGTTGGGTTTACTGTTTTATATATCATTTTACTTTTTGCGATCTAATTACCAAATAAAAGAGGTGATATAATATTTCTGAGTGACTAGCACTGTCAATTGGGGTGGTCCAACATTTACATTTCTAGTATCTACATTTACATCGTTTCTGCACCTTTTAACCTTTGCGTTCTGTCTAGGGCTGAGGGCTTCAAAATACCTACTTTGTGTTTGGAATATAATCTGCCACATTGCGTTTTTGGATTGTGGAACTGTGGGATAGGGTAAAAAGCATAAAATATATAATATAATATCAAATCAAATGAAAGTCAAATGTTTGAGATATTGCAGTAAACCACACTGGGATGATTAAACCCATCTGAGTTCGTTTTACAGTCTGTTAATGTAGAATAATAAATAAGCCACCGCACACTGAAATGTACACGTATCGAAGTCCAATGTGGACAAGAGAGAGACTGTATGATTGTTTATTGGCTGGTGGCAATAACTCAGAAGATGCCAGTAAGTGAACTATTTATAATTTAGTTTTTATTTAATATTAAATACAAACTGACGCACATCCTCAGTTTTATTCCGTTTATTTAATGGTCCAGTATATGCAATGTTGAAATGTTTGTTATCTCAGTAGGCATACTCCCTGTAAGCAAAATTTAGCCCAGCAAACAAATTTTACCCCATGTTAGCTACCAGAAATGAGAACTTCATACTTCATGACAACATCTCAACATTTCAGTAGAAATCAAGAAATGTTTGAAGAACACATCTTGTTGTTTCGTCACCCAAAAAAAGATGTTGAGTTTTGGTTGAGTGTTACTTGAGTGATTTCTGAAATGACCTTAAGTCATTTTAGAACCACAGACGTGAGGATATGTCAGAGAGAAAACAAATATAAGTGTATCTCCCATGACTTTGGATTTTGTTGTCTGAATGTGTCAAATAGGTTTTTTAGATGCACTGTTCTGTAGCAATATAGAGGTAACAATATCCTCTAGGCTTAAGTGTGTGTGTCAAGAGAAGGATATACAAACACTTTAAAAAGTGCTCACATTCTCCTGGTCCCCATCCCTCACAAGTCTCCTTTATTTCATGGTCTCTCCTAAATCTCTCCTGCTCACAACCATGTTCCTCCCCTTGACAAAGACCCTTAGGGGTGGTACTGAATGGCCTAAAGCTACAATACACAGTAAATTTTTTGATACAATTTAACCACAAAGAGGTACTGACAAAAGAGAGATGACAAAAAAGGAGAGAGGAGTCACACAGAGTCCCTTGATGAAGGCTTTTTTATGCTGTGTTCGTTGAACACCCCTAAGCCCTTCACTCCTCTACCCGTGCGCTTGCTTTCATCAAATAACTTAACTTGTTGGCTTTGATAGTAAAAAAACATTTAAGCCAAGAGATATTAAACTGTCTCCTGAAGAAAAGCTCAGAGCTACTGGAGTCATTACCCATTCTGCAATTCCACAGAAAACACCACAGAATTGGACCACCCATCATTCACCAAGTTGTACAAGTCCCCCATCCCATTTATGAAATAATTTGGCTTAATAATTTAGTTTTCGACTGCCAATAAGTGTCGAGTACTGTCTAACACTTCGAAATCGATTCCACAGAATTGACACATTTACAGCATTAAAAACACCCAAAAGGTACATTTCTCAATTCCAGTGTAGACGATTTCTGCCTAGGTAGATAGTGTAGAACAGAGACTGGGATCATGGCTGGCATATTGTGCCAAACAGTCCTTGGATGGACAAAAAGAGAAGTTGTGCAGCTGATGTGCTCAACCTCCCGATTCAAACTACAGGACAGTCTTAAACTAATAAGCTGGGGCGTTCTTTTAATTTATCAGTCTATGTTTTATGCAAGTGGCCTCACAGAGCTGATACATTCCCACAGTGCCTGTTGACCCAGCTGTCTTTGTCAAGTGCCACGGCAGCAGGTGTTGTTTTCACGGCCACCCTGCCAGTAATACAAACTGTTTAGTAGCGCCGCTGACCCCGACGTCATTAACAGTGTTAGTCCAATCCTCTGGGGAGCGCCTCTTTCTCTCCTTTCCCCCCCTCCCTCTTTTTCTTTTTCACTATCCATCTCTATTTCCTTCTCTTCCTCATCTTTTCTGTCTCTCTCTGTATTTTTTTTTACATCGTAACAGCCTGTCACAACAACACACAAAAAACAAAGTGTGGATGTGAGACAAGGGAGACTTGATATGGGTGCTGAAAGTGGTTAAGGGGAGCATGGGAACTGCACCCCCAGTAGACCCCCCAGGACATCCTGCCACAAATCCCTTGTTACCACCCTATGCCTGTCATCAGTCACAGAAGTTGTGAAGTGGTGTAGACACTCCCAAGGCTGGTTCATACAATGCTGACAAGCACCAACATTCAACGAGTGTTTTTTCTGCTGTAAAGTTGGTCATTTTAACATGGGAGGTCAATGGGACTGACTCCCTTTTGGAGCCAGTCTCTAGCGGCTAGTCAATGAATTGCAGTTTAAGTCACTTCCGTGTTGGTTTCAAGACGGAGACCGGGAGGTTGCCACTTGGTTAAACATGATGGCATCTGTTTTTACCAAATTAACATCAGTTGGTCTGATTTTTTTTTTACAAATTCCAACAAACACTGACATAATATGGCTTAACTGAAAACCCTTGTCATAACAGAGCTAAATATCCCTGCCAGCTCTATAGAAACAACTGTGCATAGCTTGCCTCCCCTGAGCCCATTGAGTTTTAACAGATCCCTAAAGCATACGGTGGGTTTGGTAGAGGGTAATTGAAAATGAATGGGGGAACGTCACATGAGAGGTTGTCTCACGTAGCCAGACCTTCAGACTGACGCCACAATAACAAACCGGTGTGTGAAACTACAGCGTTTAGTTGAACCTGATAAGCGTTCGTAGTCAGATTTGTAAACACAACGGCTTTCTTCTTTCGTGAGGGGGTTTGGCACCATGGCATCTTTGTTTCCTGGTGGACCGAAAATAAACGCAACACTCACGTCTCCTGGGAAATCCGGTTTAATTTCAACTAGTCAGATGATGACTTGGACGTTCATGAAGTGTTTCCAGAAAAGTGTGCCATATGCATCAGACGTTTAGCCAACGTTTTGTGGGCGTGACGTCTGAGGCTGAGACTACAGGAGAGGAGGCAGGGCCTCACAATATGATTGGATATGACTGGTTATGATCGGCTGTGATTGGTTCATGCGATAAATCGCGCCTCTTGTGTTTGTGTTTGTGCATGCTTCGCATTCACGAATCAGTCTGAATGAACAGTCTGAATTCTTATTGGGAAGACTAATAAAAAAGTAAGTTAACAGATAATGTATCACCACTTTGTCAAAATCAAACTTAAAATGGCCTAAAAACAAGATCTGTGGGGGTTTTTCAGTTAGCAAACAGCTTGTTGAAATTAAAGGTTTATCTCTGCATCTGTGACCAGTGTTAATCCAGCTCTGATGATTGACGAACCGAAAATAAGTTGTATTATTAAAAAGAACAGCTGAACACCAGTTCCTAAATAAAATATATAATTGTTTAAATAAAATGTATTGTTTAAATTGTTACTGCCTTGAGTAGTTATTTTGGAATAAATGTAAAAGATAGCACTTTTTAATGGTCCCTTTGAGCATTCTGTTGACAATTTTAACTTTGCACATACATGTTAACAAACTCTCATTAGAGTATTAGTAGACTGTCTGCTTATTACCTGCTAACTCTTCATTGTGATGGTGTCTCAACAGACATTCTGCTGACTATAAGTAACTTTGCAAGTACAAGTCAACTTAATCTAACCCTAACCCTACCACTCTACTAATAGTCTACTAACACTCTAGTGAGACTTAGTAGATATGTTGATGCAACATTACCTAGTCATGCGAGTCAATAAAAGACACTAATTGTCTAACTAATTGACACTAATTGTTCATAATAAGAGCAATGACATGCTTTTAGGAAATTAGAAGCTAACTGGATGCAATTTGTTTTGCCTGACCAGTAGATTGGTAATGAGATGGCAACTGAAGTGTTGATATTTATCAGTAATGTGTTAGCCGCTAGCAAAAAAAAATATAATTATTTTGAGCTATTGCCTAAGCCCACATTAAGGCTGAGCGATTAATTGCATTTGCGATAATATCGCTATATAAAAAAACAAGATTTTTCAACTGCAGAGGTTGTGATTATACTCTGTCATGTGACTCGCGAGAGTAAAGAGGTGTGTTCGACTGAAAGATCGATAAGTGTATGGCATCAAATTACAACGAGAGAAAGCATAAGGAGACGTCCGCTCTCTTATAGCTATTGCAATTGCATATTAAATCGCAATATTGGTAAAAAAACATCACAATTCGATTATTTTACAAAATCGTTCAGCCCTAGCCCACACTATACACGCTTCATAAAAGTTAAGCTTAAAATGGCTTACTTGCCTACTTACCAGTCTCTGCACATTAAACATAAGTATTTTAACATAGGAAAAATGACACACTTCAGCTTTAAACGCTCAGATTCCACTTCCATTCTTTCCACAACCCTCATCGTTAAGCATAGAATCCTTGGCCACCTAACTTTCCCATACGCCACCTTTAGTGAGATACACAGGATGTGAACTCACCAAGAGCTCTCCAGCCTGTTTCCCATACAGTAACTGTTTCACTGGAGTCCAATTACAGTGTGTGTGGTTGTGTGTGTGCTGGCCTGTTGGGTATGTCAACAGCCCTGCTGCTCACTAATAGACAGCCTTGAAGAGATTTGCCTGACTCATTAAGCAGTGTGTTTAACTGAGTGAGGCATAAGAATGTTTGGAGAGCTGAACTTCAGGACAGGTTCATCACAAACCACTTAGTTTGACACTGAGGTTTTGCATTTGAAATCCATTACACACAAAAGCATTATTGTTTCCAGATTTTGCCACACAGAGCCCGAATTTGAGTGTGTTTTTGCAGGAATTATGCATAAACTGGTCATAGTGCAGGACATTTCTATCCACTTGAATGTAGTATAAGTAATTTAAGGTTGTAAGTGAGAATTAAGTCATTCACAAACATGAACTAAAGAAATCAGTAAGTCTGTCTTTCTGTCTATATTCATATAAAAGACTATCATCTTTTTCACATTTACAGACCTTTTGCAAAAGATGGACTGCAAATTGAAACCTAAATAAATGTGTTGCTTATAAGCTTATTAAGCAGTCTAACATATGACAAACACTAATTTCACAGTACAATACATTTAGTCAGTTACTTGTTTTTTAAAGACTTTAAAATAAAATGTAATATAAATAAGTAAATATACTATGAATAATTAAATTCTATATTTACTTGTACACTTAACCAGATTGATTAATTGCCATTGTTTTATTTTGTATAATGTGTTTGTGAAACGACAGTATATAAAAATATCAGCATATGATTGCATTAGACAAACAAGTGACTTTAAGTAAATAAAATACAGTATTTTTTACAGTAATAAAATTAGACGTGACAGTTGAGAAAGTCTCTGTTTGAGACAGACAAACATTTGTTAGCATTCGCAAATATAAAAATTATCATATAATGTTCTTAATGCACTTACAGTATTAAAAATGTAATTGCTTTGTTTTATAGTTTTAATATTAAAGAAACAAGTAAAATATCTTAAATATCAGTATGTTACTTATATATTGTGCATCTTTATCTTTGCAAATAAAGTCTCCACTTAATTGCTGCATCTCATTTCGAAGGCTGCATTGTATTTGTCGATCACATATGTAATTGAGATTAATTTAAGAAAAGTAACCGATAGATTGCAAAGAAAGTAATTACAGTATTTTACACCTCACAAGGAATAACAATCAGTTTTATTACAGTTACTTTTCTTAAATAAGACATAGTTGATGGTGCATGCAGCCTACAAATGCAACCTCCGGAGTACGCAGCTTCTAAAATGAGACGCAGCTCATATTTCAAAAGTTAGCGTGACCATCCCATGATAAAACGACTCTTTGTTTCTAAACAAGTTTTCCAAATGTAAGCTTGTTTATGAAATACTTCCCTGATTAATACACATTTGCATGCTTGGCAAGTGTTTAGTTCGTGATCTGCAAGGGAAAATTTTCCAGAGTGTAGGGTGAGAAAAGCAGACCTCTAGTTGACCATCAATACTCTGTGACTCATGCAGGCCACATGTCCCTAAGGAGTGCAGACGGCCAGTAGAGGATCCAGAGATGCTAAGCACCGCTTGCTCCCGTGAATGCAAGAATGGACACTGTATACCAACTGGCAAGTGCTGCTGCAGTTCTGGCTGGGATGGCCCCTTCTGCTTACGAGGTACAGAGCTAATAAGAGCAATTTATCTGTCAGAGTTGGTCAAACTTCCATTTTTTTTTACGGGTTCTATGTTTGTCATTTACAGCCAAATGTGAACCGGCCTGTCGTAACGGTGGGGTCTGCGTGGAGCCCAACAAGTGTCTCTGCAAGGAAGGTTTCTCTGGCAGCCAGTGCGAGAAAGGAGAGCGAGGGGACGGCGAGAAAGACAGCATCCTGGAGCACATCATTGACATGACGTCTTACCTGCTGGACCTCACCAGTTATATTGTATAAAAAGCAGAGCAGGATGATCCGGCTCTTCACCGGTTGGCAGACTAAACGTTAAGGAAGCCTTTCAAGAGTTTGCCTTCAGGACACCATCCCCAATCTCCAACTGCCCCTCACCTGATCCTCCTCTCCCACCACTGTTTCATGAGCCACAGGCTTTGATCTCCATGCTCCCCTACACCATCTGCACTCCCCCCCCCCTATGCACAAATATACACGGAAAACAATAACAGGGTGGCCAATGGAATCTAAAGGCGCATAGCTGAAGGGGTCGCATGTTGGAGGTCCCACGCAGGGCTCCCCATTTTTTACTGCTGGTATGGTGTGTAAAGTCTGGTCGCTTTAAAGTCAATTGTCCCTGCAGGTGGACTCGCAAAGCACTGGAAGCCCCACATGAGACCAACTCGGATGTTCGGTCCAATCCCAACATGGGCATTGTACTACAGGACTAATTGGGATTTTAGGGAGTCAAGAATAGCAACACTCATTTAGGAAAGTCAGATGGACAGTCTACCAAACTGAACTGCACCATTAAGAAAATCACTGCCATGGATTCACAAGTTGTTTGAAGAAGAAGGGGAATTAGCTGTAAATTCAGCCGCAAAACATACAACAGACTTAGTCTTATCCAACGGGTCTGTGTATAACTGGAGAATCATTATGATGGGACTAGATGCCAGTTTACATGCAGTTTAGAAACGGATCTACTCAAATGTAATAAGTATAATTGCTGAAACGCTCATTGAGGATCCAGCAGAGTCAGTATCCCATTGACGTTTCATTTAGATGAAGACGTCAATTGAAATGTAAATCTATAAGAATGTTTAGACATTCACTTTGATTACGTTAATTTAATACGTCAGTTGGAGATGACTGGTTAAGAGGTAACTGCTCTGGTTAAATTTGCAGTATCAGCTATATTATTTTCCAATAGTTGTTCATGACCATGCACGCTGCTTTCATTGCAAATTGTATATCTTATCATATTTTAAAATGTTCACGTATCTTCTTTCTGTGTGATATCGAGCACAGAAGCTTGTTTTTTCTTCATTTTTTTTCAAAACCCTTGGAAAGTGATTTTAGCAAATACTACAATCTTTTCACAGATTATTTGACTCACAATGGGAAGCTTCATTTTTAATGTTCTCCTTTTTTTCTAAACACCAAACCATATTCAGTTTTGTCATAACAAAAGGGAACAAGACTGGTGACTGGTGTACATTTCAAATAGTACAGAAACGTACTACTTAGATTTGCCATTGTTTTAATAGAGGAGGGTTTATTTTTTTAAGGAATAATATATGGGAGAGGAGCAGTTTTGCATTAAGCCTGTAAATTCATGTTATGTATTTTACTAGATACTTATACAGTTCTGTTGACGATATAACATCTATAAAAGTCTAATTTAAAGCTATAACATTGTTATCTTACTACAAAAGTGCTATGACAGAATTTTGTTTTAACATAGATCTTTCTGAATATTTGATGTTTGTCTAAAACAAGGCTCAAGCTATAATTTTAGAGCCAGTTTTATTTTCCCTCGACCTGCTCGTAAATGACTAGAGGAGGATGTTAAATATAGTCTATGATGTCCTCAAGACCCCATAGTATCCTTTCAAAAACTGATGCTTTATAGAGCGAATTGTTGTTGGTTGAGTTCTATCTAGTAGACGAATTAGCAAAATGCACTCTAACTCAAATAGAAATTTTAGCTACTTTAGCATATTTTTTTTTCTCTGAATAAAATGGGACCACATTCTGTTCAACTTTAGAATTGAGACATTTGTAATCAGTAAGGTCATAAATACGACCTCAGCTTTCATTGAGCCTGTTTTTGATATGATTCTTGTCATTGCAAAAAATCGACAGGTGTATTATATAATCACTTATTCCACCCGAAGACAAATACATCAACAACAACCCCCACGTGTTTATGACTTTCTATTCAGTGCATTTTAACATTCTTTGTTACATGTAAGGAATCTATGCTGTAAATCTACTCTATAATTTTAGCACTTAATGTGAAACCTGCATTGGAGCTGCTGGGAAGGTGTCATGTGAATAGAGTAACCCTGATTCTTTTATTATTTAAGTAGCTACGCCTTAAAGTTATTTAAGTTGTCTACAATGTTTTTACTGTTGTATGTGAAGAAATATGGTCATTTATTGTAAATAACTAGGGTTATCTTGGGTTCTTCTCAGAAATATCAATATGTTTATTAAAGTGTATAGCATGTTTGAGAACTTAATGAATGACTCCTTTACATTATTTTTATGGTATGAGATGTAACTCACCATGGGTGTTTTTCATAAATGTTTTACTACATGAATCTATATTATATCAGCTTATAGTGTCTATATAGTTTCACAATATATTAGTCAAATAATAACATCTAAAAGCCACTTCAGCTGATTTTCCAAACATATTCCACACACATATTTTTTGTTTTACGGGTTAAACTAAGGAAAAAGGAGATTATTTTGCAGTAAAAACAAGGTATTACATTTAACATTAAATTTGTTTAGTGCTGGGAAGTGTCACATTTTTTCCATCTCCATTTTATTCTTCCACTATGGTACAGTGGACAGAAAGGTGCATTGAGAGGTTGCCAAAGAGGTCAACATGAATATTAAGACCCTTGCACGTCTTTTATTCTTCAGTTTTTTTTTTATTCGTTATGCTTTCCTATAAAAATGCTTGCTACGGATGCGAAAACCCAGAAAATCAGATCTGATCCAAAAAATTTTATGACGGACAAAAGTTTCGGGGGAAGTGTGTAAACATGATTGACAACGTGAGGTTGTATTTATTTTTTAACTTCTGAAAATTTCGTAATCACCTTTAGTCCATCATTTTCCAATGTTCATCCATTGTGGAATGTCAATCACTTATAAGTCACTTCTGTCACACTATATGTCGCACTTATGAAAGTAATGTATTTAAATAAGAGTGTTATATGGAATGCCCACAACAACAGCCAAAAAAATGCTTTTTTTACGCTCTTAAAATACCCGTTTGGTGCCGTCCTCTACAAATCTTTACTGGAAACTTAACAAACAGAGTGGTGTAGGTTGATAGCGTTATTAAATTCCATCTCCAAACATCAATCAGGTTGAGTGGTCGTTATAATAATGAATGAGGACCACCCACATCACCTAGTCATCCCAATGTATTTAGAGTAACGCAATACTAAGTTGTCTGTGCGTTGTTCTGAGCCAATCAAAATTGTGTTGGGGGAACAGGGGCGATAGTGGTGTATTTGAGTTTATATACTATCTGTGGCATGAAACATTACTTTTCATTTGGAATGGTTTTCTTTCTCTTCCCCAAAGGGCCTTTGCCTGGCTATATTTCATAAACAGTGTAACCCGGCACTCAGCATAAACATGACGAGTCTGTATACTAAATATTTGCGAAACTCTGATGGTTGGAAAACTCACTTATAATATCATATACACAGAATAAAGACTTATCGGGCAGATAATGGGTTTAGATAAGAGAATGACAAGAGATAGGGACGTACTACTTTATACTGGATATATATATATATCAGTGAACTTCCATAAACACCATACTTAATCTATTAAACAGAACACACACGTCTACTTTTATCACACCCATGCTTTAGCAGAGTATTCGATTACCTCATATATTTATGTGACTGAGTCAATGAGGACTACTGCTGAAGTGTGTGTGTGGTCATGACTGAGGAAGTCTGAGTCCCTCAGAACCTCACTGATGAAGCTAGGCATCATAGTGCACCCTCAAAATTAGAGAAAACATGCATCGGTAGTCTTTAAATCACCTCCTTAAAATTTCAACCAAAATTACTATTATGTTAGCGATTAGTCATGTCATACTAAATGTATATGTTTTTCTTTATTTTGTGGAATACAAAAGTAGGTATGAAATTAATGTTTCTGCTGTATTTGTAGTGAGTACAGTGGTGTCCACCACCAAAAAGCACATTCAATTTTTTATAAAACATTAGTAGTGTAATACATTTTTTTTTTTAAGTGACGTGACATACTACCAAGTATGGTGACCCATACTCGGTGAACCACTGGCAGGTTGTACCAGTGGGCCCTGTTTGAAATTGTTTCATTTGTATGTTCATTCTTTTTATTTATTTGTGCTATTTACTCAATGTTTACGTTTTTTGAGGTTTGTTAGTGTCCAGGTACAGAAAACTAATAATTAAATGTAAAATAGCACTGCACAGTCTTCAATGTAGAAATTAAATATACAAACAAAAATGTATTCAGACACCTTCAACATTTCTCACATTATCACAGTTAATTTGCTATAGTTCATAAAATGGTAATCAAATATGACAAGAACTAAGACAGTTAAACTGTCAGAACAAATTATTCTTAATAATGTCAGATAACTTTGATAGAAGGGTATGTAATGGATAATAATTAAACCAAAATCCGACAACTGTTACAATGACAATATTTACACAACTAGCAATACTTTGTTGAACAACTACCAAGCAATGCTTCAGTTTGTTCAGTCTGTAAAAAAAGGTCACATTAGCAATTAAATAAAAAACATGTAAGCAAAACATGGTCAGGTCAAAGTGTCTAAATAATTTTTGTTCCCAATTTTTTTATCAAATTTACTTTAATACAACTTCACTGTATGAAGATTTTTTAGCAATAATATGTCACAGTTTACTTTATTTTGCTATACTCACTACATAAATGAACTATAGTGTCCTGCACCCAAAAAAAGTAAAAAGATACAACATATCTGGTGTCTGAATAATTTTTGGTTTGACTGTGGATTCATTCTTGTTAAACTACAAAGTAATTCAGTCAAGAGCAGTGAGTGATTTTCTTTCTTTCATTTTCTAGGATTAACATAAGGACACCAACAGCTCTAGTAAATTAGGCGCGGTCACTTTAAGAGACCATGCATCCAATATAATGATGCATATCCAATTTCTTGCTATAATCGTCGCCACCTTTCACCCCACTAGTTACAAGCCTGCCCCTGCCTACAATTCCTGCCAGCCTGAGACTCGAACTTGCAACCGTTCGATTACGAGTCCGACTCTCTAACCATTAGGCCACGGGCCCACGACTTCCCTCAAAGGAGTATGATTACTATGAAGAACAGAGCAAAATTTAAGCAGTAATTTTGGTAACACTTTATTTGAAGGTCTCTTAACTAGTTGCTATTAGCATGCATATTACTAGAATATTAGCCATTTATCAGTAGTAATTAAGCATATGTGACCCTGGACCACAAAACCAGTCTTAAGTTGCTGGGGTATATTTGAAGCAATAGCCAAAAATAAATTGTATGGTTAAAAATTATCGATTTTTATTTTATTCCCAAAATCATTAGGATATTAAGTAAAGATCATGTTCCATGAAGATATTTTGTAAATTTCTTACCATAAATGTATCAAAACTTCATTTGGACAACTTAGGCGATTTTCTCAATATTTAGATTTTTTTGCACCCTCATATTCTAGATTTTCAAATAGTTGTATCTCGGCCAAATATTAACAAACCATACATATATGGTTTGTTAATATATGTATGGTTTGTTAATATTTGGCCGAGATACAAACCATACATATATGGAAAGCTTATTTATTCAGCTTTGATGCAGATGATATATAAATATCAATTTCGAAAAATATACACTTAAGACTGGTTTTGTGGTCCAGGCTCACATACTGTATATTAATGCATTATTCTACATGACCTCATTCTACATCCCTAATCCTAAACTTAACAATTACCTGAGCTTAATAACTATTAATATGCAGCAAATTAGGAATTCATTCAGGGGGAAATCATAGTTAATAGTGAATAAGTGTTCCCTATTCTAAAGTGTTACCGTATTTTTCTTTCCAATCACATCAAACCCAAATCAAATATGACAATAAGAGACCTTAGTCAGGGTAGTGCCATTTAATTTGACAGGAATTTAAATTGTGAGGGATAGAACTACACACTATAGTTGTACTGTTGTTTAACACATTTGTTAAAAAAACTGATTGTGCAGCTGATGAAACATTTTTGGAAGTTGTTGAAATCACCATCATCATTTATACTTTTATACAGTGTGTGCTATTGTAAAGACTCGAAGCCTATCCCTCACATCCTCGTTTAATAGGTCTCTATGGTGAAATGTTGATAAAAATCAAACCTTGTTTGCTCTTGAGTGAACATAACGTTACATCAGATGACCAAGTTACGGTATCGCTTCAGAAAAAAAAAGAATTTAAACCACTGGAGTTGTCTGGATTTTTTTAGGCAATCCTTGTGTCCATTTTTAATTTTAATGCTTTTGAACCCCATTGACTTTCATTATATGACAAAAAAAACAGCTAAAAAGATTCTACAAATGCCTTCTGTCGTGTTCCACAGAAAAAAAAGAGTTTGGAATGACAAGAGGGTAAGTAAATACGAAATTGACAGATTTTGTTGAACTATCCCTTTAAACTTAAGGAAACAAAAAAGAAACCAGCACACAGTAGCGTTATACCCTACAAGTCAACAGGACCATGCTATCGTTTAGGTTTTACCTCTATAACTAATCTGTCTTTGTCAAACACTCTAGCATATTGCATATGGCAGATTAGCTTAAAAGAGAAACTCTCTCCAAGGCCTTGGATCTTCAGTCCTGACTCGCATCCATGAAATGATGCAATTATGGTTCCTACTGGGGCCCAATCTGTCATGTAAACACACACCCAGCCCCATCCAAGGGCAAGGACTGGAGATTGGCAGGAGAAGACAGGTAAATGTCAGGATGAGAGAATGATAGAAGCGGGATGGGTGTGGAGGACTTCGGTTCGCATGCCAATTTGGTGTTTACGTGTGGTATTTTAGATGCAGGATATGAATGCAAACATGGGTGAATGTGTGTGGCACTGCCTTCATGTGGTTGTGCAATGAGACACTTTGTCTTTTTTGTCCTTCTTCCTGCACCGTGATCCTTAGCGGGGCTTAGTAAACAATTGGTATCAACAGAATGGGACCACCTAGGTAAAGGTTTCCATGTTGAGGCATTTTTTCAAACTGTGGCCACAAATTTTCCCAAACACATTAAAACAAGCTATGCAAATGTTTTATTATGGTACTTGCGTAGTGTATTGTTATATTAACCTGAGCAAACGGTCATTCATCTTGGCAAACTCCCTGTGTTTCTGCACTTCAGATCTGTGAGGCCCCTTGAGCTTACCTTACTAAAAAGTCAACAGGCTACATCAAAAGCCAGTGTCCAGCTTTCTGCAGTATGATCGAAGGAGATGAATGGGCTTTGGCTTAAAGATGTGCACTACAGACCTTGCAAGGTCATCTGTGAAAGTGGATAAAATAAATTCTCCTCACGTTTACATATTCTGTCACCAGTGAAGTGATAAAACGTTCATGTAAGACCAGTAAAAATGGCACTGAACAAATATTGTACATACACTCCGTGTTTTGAATACTGTATATCCAATACGTCTATCAAGCTTACTTTAACTTAAAGGCATAGTTCACCCAAAGCTGACAATTTTTCCATAATGTACTAACCCACTTTTTTGCCTGTGGAAAACGAAAGATAATTATTTAAAGAATGTTTTTACGGTTTACACTTTTTAAAAATATACTCTTTTGTGCTCTGCAGACCAAATAAATACATACATGTTTGGGTTAACTATCTCTAAGTGCATTCCAATCATGCATTTTATTAGCCTATATGTTATTGTAGAATTTATTCCTGTGATGTCAAAGCTGAATTTTCATCAGCATTACTCCAGTCTTCAGTGTTCCATGATCCTTCAGAAATCATTTTAATACGCCAGTTCACTGAAGAAACATTTATTTTTATTAGCAATATTGAAAAGTGTTGTGCTGCTTCATATTGGCAGCCATATCACCCTGCCGCCCAAGAACGGTTGCCCACTGAAGCTAAGCAGGGATGAGCCTGGTCAGTACCTGGATGGGAGACCTACTGAGAAAACTAGGTTGCTGCTGGACGAGGTGTTAGTAAGGCCAGCAGGGGGTGCTCACCCTGTCGTCTATGTGGGTCCGAATGCCCCAGTATAGTGACGGGGAAACTACACTGTCAACAAGCACTGTCTTTCGGATGAGACGTTAAACCGAGGTCCTGACTCTATGTGGTCATTAAAAATCCCATGGCACTCTTTACGAGAAGAGTAGGGGTGTGACCCTGGTGTCCTGGCCAAATTCCCTCCACTGGCCCTTGTCAATCATGGTCTCCTAATACTCCCCATCCACTTGATTGGCTCTATGACTCTCTCTCTTCTCCACCTGTAGCTGGTGTGTGGTTAGAGCACTGGCGCCATTTTCCTGTGGCAGCCATCGCATCATCCAAGTGGATGCTGCACACTGTGGTGGTTGAGAAGAGAGACCCCCCCCACACATGATTGTAAAGTGCTTTGGGTGTACAACAATACACAATAAAGCGCTATATAAATGCATCATTCATTCATATTTTTTGTGGAAACTGTGATACAACTGAATAGAAAATTCAAAAGAACAGAATTTATTTGAGAATTATAAATTATATGTTAATTACAGTATTAATTGTTTTCATACAATTAATATTAACCCAAACTTTGAATGATAGGGTGTATAAAGGACCTAAACCAACACAATCAAGATTGTATCGAACTAACAACTCAAAAAAGAAAGTCCACAATAAATCCTCAGACTGATAAATTTAGACATAGACATGGTATTCATATAACCGTTTCTTTGTTATATTCCTCATAATAGAACTTAATCAGCACAGTATGTGCTTATGATTCAAGCGCTCTGTGTTTACAATGGCTCTTTTGTGTATCAGTTGGTTAATGAGGCCAGGCATAGCTGGACCATGATGTGCGTGATGATTTCTTATGTTGTTGTTGTCTGTGTAAGTTGCCTTACTGTCTGTCAACTCCCTGAGAATCTGTCTGGAGTTTACAAGCTGCATCGTGAATCTAAAGGGATAACAGTCAAAACTGACAGCCCACACACGCTCCTGATAAACATGTACTTGTGCATGCAGAGAAATACACAAACACACACATCCTTAATGGGAAACATCCTTATCTGACCGTGGTCTTGTCCACCCTGAACCAGATGTGCATGCCGAAAATAAATTAATCATCCTTACGTAACCTGTATCATTTAATATCATAAGAATCCAGTGTTTCTTGTATATTCACATTGTTATCTGTAACTGTGGTGAGTGGCGAGAGGCAATGTACTGTTTGTAGTGTAATGTAGTGTTTACATATAAATATTTCTATTTGCATGTGTTTTCTGAAGTTGCAGCATGTTGAGCCCTCTCGGCCACCGTACTAATGCTGCATTCACGTGCTATTGGAATTATCGTAAATACGAGCTTCCTAGTCGTTATGTTGGACATGAACGGCCTTAGAGAAGCCTTATATGGCCAAATGTATTTATGATAATTCCGATAGCACGTGAATGCAGCATACATTTTATATTCATATATTTGAATTGCATATACAATTTACATAGAACTGGATTACACAGTTTCAACGTAAACTAATTCACTTCAATGTGATGCATATTTGTCAATCATGCAGAAACGAAACAGAAAAGTGTTTTCATTATTTTGAGTGTTACTAATTTCCATTTAGTTAACTGAATGTCTCAAAAAGCTGAGACAGATGTTAATAAGCCATTCTGTGGCACCTGCAGTTAAATGCTCTGTGAGCATGACCTGATAAAATTTTGCATTTGAATATTTCTCAGCAGTTACTATATGTGTCTTGCATTACTGTTGACTGATGGCTATCATTTGTTAATTATTTTAAGTTTTATTCTTTTCAGTGAATTGGCCAAACAAAATGTTAGTGATATGTGAGTCTTAAGAGCATATAAACGTGCATGTGGTGCTGATGATGCAGGAGCCAGCAATTTGAAGTAGAACCCGGATGTCCTGCACCTTGTTTGCTATCAGAAGAATGCACATGTGCACCGTGGTACTTTCGTGCAGAGAAGAAACTGTTGAATAAAGTTGTTATTTTTGTATTCTTTGCGCATAAAAAAGTGTTATGTGACAGTGTGTGGTTTGGACTGAAGCAATGGTTAGGGCTAGAAGGGATACGTCTACAGCAACCTTGGCATGCACACATCAAAATTACATAATTTCTAGCATGCTGAACAACAATAATTACTGTATTTGCATTACTGTTAGGGTAGATTTATGGTTCGGGTTCGTCTGTCACGAATCCGTTCCGTGGCCTTCTGGCCGATTGCCACCAGAGGTCGCTCTCCCTTCTCATTGACTCTCACACTCTCTCATTTCCCATAATCCTTGCCCGGACTCATCAAAAGATTGCAATCACCTGTCTCTCATCACCGCATTAGTACACAGACACAGGTTTACAGGGCTGATATGGATTTTAGTTTCCATGTTCCTAAGTTTTGGCTTTCTCGCAATTTGATCCCTGGACCTTGTTTTTCATTTACTTCACTCCTTCAATAAAGCCTGCTATTGGATCCCCATTTCGTTGTCACGATGCCTCTCTCGTTACAGAATAACCAGTCCACTCGGATCCAGCAGCTTTATTCGGCTACCCAGCCCAACCATGGACCCTGTAGACCAACTACTACATCTTCGCCAGGGATGCCTGTCTATTGAGGAGTATGTTCACCGGTTCTGTGAGTTGTTATATAAGGTACCACTGTATGATGAAGTTTTGTTCATAGACTTGTTCCATTTTGGACTCCGTGAACCTACCAAATCCCTTTTTCTTGGAAGGGAATTTAATGGTAGTTTGAGGGACAGTATGGACCAAGCACTATTGTTATGTGGATCTCCTTTTACTGTGGGAGAAGCAGAGTCTCTGCCCGAAATGGCTACCATCCCTGAGCCTCAAGTCACAGCTGATATCCCTGAGTCAAGTCAAGTTACATCTGATCTTCATGAGGCAGGTCAAGTCACAGTTGATCGTCATGAGTCAAGTCAAGTTACAATTGATCCTCCTGAGACAGGTCAACTCACAGCTGATCTTCATGAATCATGAAGATGCTTTGTCTGGCATGTAGCTGGCAGAATAACCAGTGTGCTGAAATGCCAGTAACACTAAAGATAAATGTAAGACATGTAAGGACATACTAAATCACCACTGCCACAGGTGTCATGTATATAGAATGTCTCATTCAATGAATCGCCAGACAACAAAGGGCCTTCCTGAATTTGAGTTGTTATATCTATGACCCACCCAAGAGCTCATCATTTTGGTCCCCCACCCCTGTCAAATGTGTCACAAAGTTATGCATCACTGCAGCCCCTCTGCAGGTGTCTTGTCACACCCTCTGAACCCCGTGGCTTGACCTGTGACCTCCAACACCTGGAAGAAGCCCAGATCTTTATGGCCTTTGACCCTGCTGTGTTCATCACTGTCTGGCACCTCTTGAACACTTCAGAGAGCTCTGCTATTCACATAAGATACTTTCAACATGAGGTCAACAGCTTGTGATCCAAAGATATTTGGTTCACTTATCAAATGTCACAACTTTCAAGTAATCTATCATATTCGATATATCCAAAATAAATATATCAAGTCTAATATGGAGTGTAATGACATTCCAGAATAAACTGCTATAGATCAAAGCTTAATCTGCGAACAGATAAATCATCACACACACAACAATTAATTTTCTTATCTTTTCAAGGCAGACAGAAGATGGCAGTCATTCCACATTGCTTCATGATACATATTGTTTCAAAGTAGCTTTAAAGGAGATGCATGTTTCTATATAACCAATTAAGATATTTTTTTTAGCAATGTTAACTATGTTGAGTAATGTCCATACGTCAGAAATTAACAGTGCTAGGATAATACAAATCATGCAGCTAATGACGTATTTAAGCACAAATGATGAATACAACTAAGGCAATGAGTGTGTGTTATGATAATAATAATAATTACAACGTTAGGAAAGTTTGTCTGTTTTGTATATTTATTTAGAGTTGGCATTTAGGCATCATCCCCTCTCGGGTCGAAGGGGTCATCCAAAGTCTTCATAAGAGTCTGGATCCGAACTGGAACTTGCACAATCTCTAGTTACCATAGGATGGACGTCCAGAGGTAGAAACAGAAAAACCAACGGAGAACAATTAGCGTAGCTGCCATTCATAACATTTCAAGCAAAGAATAATTATACATTGATCAGATTTAACTGGAGTACAAGGTTATGAGATTCATTATTTGAATTGCCTTTGTGTTTTGATGTGATTCATGGGAATCGTTCCTTTCTATAGTGGGCCCCAATTATTCACACCCTGGTTGTAGCGTGATACAGACTCATGACATACACAGAAGCAATTTAGTGCCTTATAATTAGCAATGTTTTGTAATAAATACAGAACAACATGGTGGACATTACTATGATTTTCCCCAGCTAAAAAAATGGTTTTAAGTCAGTTACACCCCCCCCCCCCCAGCTCTTGATACATTGTGTTGCTTTCTTGAGCATCAGTAAATGTTTTCACCTTTAATTATGTAGTCCCCCAATTGTCCTCCATGTGAAAAGATGGATCTCAAAATCATACAGTCACTGTTGGAAAGGTTTCAAGTATGCAGAAAATTATGGAAAATCAAAGAATCTGCAGGAGCTGGAGGATTTTTCTGAAGAACAGCAGACATTTGAATGCTCAGGACCAACAAGGGACTCATGAACAACTATCACAAAACAGAAAGACAGTCGTGGATCATCCATGAAAAGAGACAGTATTAAGATTTAAGCGTGCAAACTTTTGAACGGGGTCATTTTTATAAATTATGTAATTTTTTTTGTCTCGTGGAGAATATATAAACATATCTTATGTGAAATAGCATATTCAGGACAGTATTAAATAAACAATAACATGACATTTTCATGATCCCTCTTGTTTTGTTAAAATTATTAACATTTTGTATATCCTGCCAGGGGCATGTAATTGTAAGAGCACAATTGCATTTCTATCTTTTGTTGTATTGTGTCAGTATGAAATATCAGTTTACATTTCCAAACATTCATTTTAGCATTAATTGGAATAATCCAGTGAGACATTTGCTTGCAAATGTGGAGATTGTTAATGTAGTAAATGTAGTGATTGTAAAATTAGGGTGATGTGATCATATTTTCTTGACTTTTTAAGAACTCTTTCAGCTGCATTTTGGACTAATTGTAGCATGTTTATTTAATATGTAGGACAACCACCTTGCAGTGTATTACAATAGGCCATTCTAGAGGTCATGAACGAAGAAACAGATTTGGAACGACATGAGAGTGAGTAAATTATGACAGCATTTTCATTTTAATCTATACAACAGTTTGGTCCTCAAATCCGATTGTCCAATATCTCTATTTGTATCACTCTGCCTGTCTATTGCCAACTATGTCACTCCCAGATGTGCAATGGTTCTGCTGTGGCTTTATTTTGAACTTTTTTCATTGGCGAAGCTTAAAGAACTGGTAATATTGTGTCTGAAATGTAAGTTACTCAACATTGACTTCTTGTTGTTTTAACTGTTGTAAAGCAATGTCACACTTTCAAACATGTTGTGATATGTGAGATGCTGTAGGAACAACACTTGCTGATGTGATATTGCATAACTACACTTAAATCATTGGAACCAGCTTGTAATTTCCAAAAATATCTCATAAAGCTAGTTCTGACTTTTTTGATGTTTTGATTATCTATGCAGTGAGATTAATTACCATAAGTGACCTTCTAAAGTCTTAGATCCATTTAAAATGATGTGGAGTTATTTTATGTGAT
Organism: Oxygymnocypris stewartii; assembly: GCA_003573665.1. Lineage (NCBI taxonomy): Eukaryota > Metazoa > Chordata > Actinopteri > Cypriniformes > Cyprinidae > Oxygymnocypris > Oxygymnocypris stewartii. The sequence continues at coordinate 65,115 of QVTF01007756.1, forward strand.
TTACAAATAACTAAATCATCTGGTGGGGTGAAGGGGGTGGGTGGCATCACATCAATCTTAGAACCACACACTGTGACAACCCAGGAGCTTAGCATCGCCTCTGCATGATAACACACTCGCTCAAGTACCAGGATTATGTTTAATTGTGTTATCACGATGAACAGGCTCTGAGGTTTGGCGGAGAGTCAAAGGCAGATAATGCTTACTGGTCTTTCTACCCACCCAGTTGACAAATCCAAGAAGCTTTAACACAGTGAAATGCATCGCAAAACTGCTGCTCCTCTGCACTGACTGTGTCATTGTAAAGACTAAAAATGATACTGTGGTTGAAATAACACACATACTTTTATACCGTGCCATATGAGACAGATATGTGTTCGGCCTTAAGGGTGAGTCCTCAAGTACAGTAATCTCTTAATTAGTATGGTGCTCTGCCACTTTGCATGTCTACACATTATCGAAGAAAAAAAAGAGAAAAAGAAAGGTATAAATCACTGAATAATCATACTTGTTGGAGCTATATTACCAATTGCGGGCTAAACAACAGTATTTTTTTTTTAAAGTAACGATTTTTGTTTTTTGCATGTGTTCAGGAAATGACAGGAAATGCCAGCAAATGACAAAGTCTTCTGTTTTGCATGATCTGTGTGTTTTGGACAACATTGTTCTGTCGTTGACTAACTGGCTCCTTCGTTTGGTTCAAAAAATAAGAAAGAAATGTGAAATGCTTTAATTTTCCTTAAAACTAAACAGACTTCCTTCTTATCTTAATTGTGTAATGTTTGTTTATATTTAATTATTTGTACCAGCTGTACCAGTGGTTTTGAACTTTGTACTGACACCTATAGGTGTGGATGTATAAAGTTGATTTACTGCTGCTATTTCACAACAAATCAGTTTGCTATTCAGGGTTGTGCACCATTTAAAATTGAATGGAGAATTATTTTTCTGTTCAAATTTAATTCCTGAATTTGAAATGAGGTAGAATGCAGAATTAAAAAAATCTAGATTATCAAATGACAGACAGTTCTGAGATATTGGCTTAACATGTTTGAAATGCCAGCTATAAAAAAATATATTTTGTTTATATATTTCGCTTAATTTCCTAGAAAGCATGAACTGTGTTACATTTCTTTGAATTACAGTTCAGCAAATACCTTTATATCTGTCATTCGATCTTGATTTCAAATGTACTTTTGTATTCACACCTTTATAAATTACGCTCATGAAATTAAAGCAATCCAAATCTCAACTCTGTTTTGTTCCTCTTTTCAGTGTCTCAGTACAAATATAATGCATTCGGTTTGGATTCAGTTTTTATATTTTTATTGTTCGTGCTAGTATGCGGCTGGAACTAAATGACTCCAGTGAACTCTCTTGTTGAAGTTGAAGAGAGCCAATTTGCTGTGTGTCATGTGTTTGCATTCACCATTGTTTGGTAGTTTTATTTTTCCACTCGTAATGTTTGGACCACTGTTTTGCACACATGCTAATCCTTGAAATCACTCCGGACTATGTTGCAGTCTGTGGTATATTGTTTTTGTTATATTATTTATATTGTAAATGCATTGTAATAAAGTACACATTATTATTTGTAACTAGTGAATTAACCCAGTGAATTGCATGTCATGACTGATCATGTGGTGTAAAGATGTCAGCACACACGAGGGGACGAGCTGCTCCGTGTAGAATAAAACAACCTTCTATAAAAGACCGATTTAAAGTAAGTGTCTTTAACAGGTCTGTGACCTTCTAAGGGTATATTCTAATTGTGTTACTGTAGGGCATCTGCAAATAATTATTTGAGCTTAAACACATTTTTGTGATTAAGAATATGTGTGAATCAATCAATGCCAAAAAAGTGAATCTGCAGTGATATATTATATGATAAAATGTAGAACATATTTACCACATATGTGCAGAATATGTATTGCAGATGGTGAATTTAACAGACTGCCCGGACTTCATTTCCCTAACTATTCACACGTCACATCCCAACAGACAGAGTCCCCTTTCATCAGCACACAGGTGACATGACCTGTCTATACTTGCACACAATTCCCATCTATTTGTCAGGGATTTATCAGGGACTGTCCTTTGTCACATCTGGCACAAATGCATCTTCTGCTAGACAGAAAAACAGCTGTGAGGGAAATGCTTTTCAAAGTCTACTGAAAAAACTAAGTTCTATGTCTAACTTGACTCGATATGATGCAGTTTAAAAGTCGTATCTATCAACGCTTCTTCATTGGACTTCTCTTTGTAGTTCTTGATACAGCCATTCCCAACAGGTAAGTAGAAATTATTTTTATTTCACCATGACACCATGTCTATTGAGGCTCTATAAGATCCATGTATGACTGCAATATATTGATGTGAAATTTGAAGACTTTAAATAAAATCCTTCATCCACAAAAAAAGCTGTTTTCAGAGCATAGTTTTCAAAACCTGTTAAAATGTGTCAATTAATACTTTACAATATATGTTTGCAACATAGTATAGTTGATGTTGATGATATTTGAATGTCTGTCCTGCACACTGAATGAACTGTTGAGGTGATGACTTTTTATCTATTTCTGCCAATATTGTTATTTCAGTGGTTAATTCTTAAGATACAGGAGCAAACAACAAGTGTTTTGTTAATAATTTTAAGTAGTCAAAAATTCAATACAAATACAAAATGTTCTCAATCCTCTGTCAGACTAAAGACAAAGACAGACCCCTCAGCAGAACAAATGAAACCAGGGGTCTGTGCATTAGATCCGTTTATGTCCTGCTGCTATGGATGGAGGAAGGCTAATGGTGTCTGCCAACGTGAGCAATTTAATAATTATATCTGTATTTTTTTAGTCACATGGCCAAATCATACCTTTAATTTAAATTATGATGTAATTATTGACTCATAGCAATATGTAAAGAGCCCTGTGAGAATGGATTCTGCGTTGATCCTAACCGGTGCTCATGTATGAAGGGTTACAAGGGCAAAAACTGCAATGAAGGTAAGATTGATAATATAATGTTTAAAATAGCTCTGATTTTAAAAGCATAATATCAAATGTGATTTTTTTATTTTTTTTTCCCTAAACAATAAGATTGTAACAGTCAGAAACTAATGAGTCACAGTGGGATTAATAAAGGAGTAGTAAGACAGATACCTTCATTTAATGACACCAGAATAACTATCAATAACATTTAAAGGTGGTAACATCTGCCAAAACATGATTTTTTTTATTGGCTGTGTATAGCACATACAGCGCTGCATATCCTAAAGAACCCCAACCTTAGGAATGAATGACTCAAATTAAACAAATGCAAAAGTCCCTGATAATTTTAGCAGGCAAAAATATCATTAAAATTAAAGTAATGATTGTTTTTTTGTGCAAACATCTATGATATGATCAGTTAGAAGTATTGAAAGTATAACAAAATGTGCTATATTAAGATCGACTGGGATGTGATCTACAGATAAACACAGGTTTGTTTGTTTTTTGTTTGTTGTTTTTTTACTACAGATGTCAATGAGTGTGGGCTACCTATAAGGCCTTGCTCCCACAGCTGCATGAACACTATGGGCAGTTACCGTTGTTTCTGCAATCATGGATACACACTGAACACTGATGGCAAATCCTGCATCAGTAAGGCAATGCATAAGGCATCAATTAATCTTTGGTGAACCAAATGGTTGCCAAATTTGTGCTAATAGGGAAATATAAACTTAATTCAGGCTGTATACATTTCCCGTGTATCCAAATTGTTTTCCATTTTAAGTAATGTATTAGAGTATGTAAACATATGCATTACATTTTCCAAGCTTCCACGTGTTGTTTCTCACTTTTTTTATTTTTTCTCCAGAGAAATTGAACTGCTCCTCCATCCGCTGTCAGTTTGGTTGCCAGATTGAGAGAGATGGTGAAATGGGCTGTTTGTGTCCTCCAGGGCTCTACTTGGCTCCAGATAACAGAACCTGCAAAGGTGATCCTGTATTTCCAGTGTTACATAATCCCTCCATTCATTGTGTTTAACTTTGTTTGAACCTTTGTTGCAGTACATACATAATTGTTTAGCTTTTGCATTATGCATTGGACCTGTGTGAATTTAATGATTCAACCTATGGTCAATGAGTCCTGCTAGGCCAATGATTGGATATATACAGTAAACTGTACAGCATAAATGGCACTGTTACAAAAATGTGCCATTATTACTTGGGGCAAAATGTTCTAAATGCACATTGTTGCTATGTAAAGGATGGTGTAGGAATCAGCTTCCTTTGAACTGTCAGAACTGTTGGAGTGAGGTGAAGCAGCCTATGCCAAAAGATATCACTTTGGCATCCACTGAGAACAGGTGTGGAGACAGCTTCCCATGCAGCATACAGGGCATTTCAGCAACCCCCACATAGCAAGCTAATGGCTCCCACCTACAAGCCAGAATGCCTGTCATTAGCAAACCCTCAGCCTAGATGTTCATGATATTCTCCTCCTGCACAGGACATCTATCAGTTCATTTGTCAGATTGATCTCTAAACTTGTAGAGTGACCCTGTATAAACAATATTAAGAAGACCTGATCCAATAGAAGGTCAAATGAAGTTGCACTTGCTATAGATTTGTATGCTATTTCTATCACTGCAGTGCCACTTTAAGCATATTGTGTTTTGTTCTTTTCAGTACAGAAATTATTAGCCACTGTATTTACAACCCTAGAGATGACAGTCTAATGTAAAGGTCACAAATTAACATTGAGCAAGAGCAGCACGGCATATGAAAGTAATGTTGCTTCAGACTTCCATGGAGCCTTTCATTTACTTGCTTAAAGAGAATAAATATCTTCTGGGCTTTCCACCTTGTTGTTAACAGAGGTTCACATTTTAATGGTTAAAGCAGTCGCTTATTCTATTCTGGCTTTAATCCCAGTGTACGTGTTATAATGGGGTTGTATTTGTGTAGAGTCTTTTGGAATTTTTTAGCAAAAGTTTTTTATTTGGTGTGTTAGTAGATGCAATAAGAAACTGACACATTTTGAACTTTTGTAGACACAAATGAGTGTGATGGTCTCTCCCACATCTGCACAGAGCGCCAGTCCTGCAGGAACACTTTTGGGAGTTTCATTTGTGTCTGTAAGGATGGATATGTCTTGGGAACACTTCGGGATTCAGTCACATGTCGAGGTATCCTTATCTACCAAGGCCAAAAGTTATTAAAATTATTAAAAAAATGGACTGACTTTGAAATTTTTTCATCATAATCGTATAAATATCTGATGATTTTGAAAAAAAAAGAAGATGGACATTGGTGGAAAAAAAGTGGAAATTACAGTTAAAAGCAAAATTGTTGATATTTTAGCGAATTACAGAAATGTTATGTAATGACAGACAAAGTGGTTTGTGTTTGGCTTGTGCGTTGCAAAGAAATACGCTTATTTGGACACAGGTTAGAAGTGATGTATTAGGAAAAGTAACTACATTGTGTATATTTTATGCAATTAATTTGAAAAAGGAGAGATTTAAAGCAGTCTGATTTAAAAATTCAACAAATAAATGTCCAGTCTAAAATAAAACAACCAACCAATCTTCATAGTGTTACAGAAAGACCAGATCGTCAACATCTCTCACCTGAGTTTCCTTCTCTTATGTGTTACAAACAGATAAAGATGAGTGTCTGACAGGAAACCATCACTGCAGCCACCAAGCCAGCTGTGTGAACACAGAAGGCTCGTATACTTGCCAATGTGATAAAGGCTACACTGGAGATGGCTTCAGATGCAGGAAGAGGAGCAACAGATTGTCATGGGCCGCTATGTACTTCCAGTATAAACGCTCCAAACAGATGAGGCCAGTATAGAAACTGCAGTGCTGGGATGGCTGTTCATGTTTCAATTATTATGAAAATAATAGAATGTGTCATGAAATATGAGTCTTTGGCTTAGTTTTTAATGGATTGACCATCTAAAATCAGGAAATCAACCAAAGAACACCTGAGAGCATGTTACATTGATTATATAGTACAAATACTACATTACTTCGAAAGGGAGAGGTATAATTAGGCCTACTTAAAACTCAAAACTACTTCACACTGTAGTGCTTCAGTAGTTCCTAATGTCAGTTCTTCTTAATAAAATACTGACCTCTGGTGGAAAGATGTTTTCTTGGGATTTCATAGAATTATTTTATCTCATAGATCTTCCATATGTTCACTCAAGTTCTCTGAATTCTGTATTCAATAGTACATAGTGTGGAAAGGCTTACTAACATAATTAAGGGAAACCGGAGTACTTGCTGGTACTGCGGTGGGAATGGGCAGCTGCATCCAGACTCCCTTAAATCCATTCACGTTCACCCACCACAGCAGGTGTCACATTGGACTTTCACAGAGAGCACTCGAAACCCTGGAACTACTTACGGGACAGCCGGGAACAAAGGAACGAAACGGGGGAACGTACAGCCTCATCGAATAACTCAGACCACAATGCCTGGAAAGGGGGAAAAATTCCACAAAGTCACCACAAGAAACGCGATAAAACCTGCTCTTTTTCATTCGAAGCTGTCAGAAAGCATCTATACAAAGGACACAAACAGAAACATTTCAGATAAAAGGTTCCAGGCCCCTTTTTTTACGCAGACCTCACACCAAGTTGTATGTAATTCCTACCAGAAACCGGTTTATTTACCGAAAAATACGATTTAACGCCAAGCTTGGCAGTACAAATAAAAAGCAAACAAGTGGAGGAAGCTAAGAAAGGAGAGGAGGGAGTGAAAGTGAACATGGGGAGAAAAGGAAACTCAAACAGCAGTGGAAAGTTTCTCTGTCTTTCTAGTTATTTTTCTCAGGTCTGTTAATCTGTTTATTTGACACTCTGGTGGCCTTTGCAGGCTGGACTCTGTGATAATGCAACACTGCTACAAGTGAAAACAATTAATATGTAAATCTAATTTGGACATCTGCAGCTACAACAACTCTTTCGGCCCAACTATTTAGGAATTCAGCCCTCGGCTCAGCTTTCATTATTTAAAAAAAACAATATAACCATTTTCAGAGCAGCTGAGTGATGACAAGAAGGTCTGCAAAGAGCCAATGACAATACAGAGCCGAGGGGAGGTGGAGGAATGATAGTGTAACCCGCCACCCACGTTGCTGCAAAGAGCGCACGCTCAAAACTCAGGCACTGAACTATAAAACCACACAGACCCCTGCATTACTCGTGCTGTCCCATTCACTCAGGGTGATCTCAAACAGGCTTTTTCATCCGCAAGTCTTTCCACGATTATTGCAGCACTACAAGTCTCCCGGTGGGGACCGTGCTCCGGCACGCACCCGCTCTGTCAGACGTAACACGCTGTTTCCGAGGGCTTAGCCCGGTGATTGAAGTGGCCACCTGCCCGGTTGTAGAAGAAAGTGGTACAGGTCTTAAGCATTTCCTGTAAGTCCTGAAAGTACGTCCTGTTTCGACACTAAGGCATCTAACCAGGATGTTTAACCCTTGAATGCTTGGGTCAAGAATGCTTGACCCAAAACCTACATAAATGCAAAAAGAGGGTCAAAACGACTTAGTAACATATTTTGGTAACTTATTTTAAAACGACTTAGTAACATATTTCTTTTTAGTTTAAAATGTTCATTTGTTCTTGTACAATACGCAATAGTAAAGCAATTGTGATTATGTACTAAATGTATTATATTATAATTACTTTTAAACCATGAGAAACTTTAGATTTTTACTGGAATTTTATATATGAAAGATTCACTGTAAACCCGGATAAGTAGAATTTACTTAAAAAAACCCAGGTAACCCGTTGCCTTAAAATTTTTAAGTAATGAAGCATTAGTTGAATAAGTGAGGTGAACTACGTTCAATGTACTTAAGCCCATAATGGAATGGAATAGAACATTTAAGTTGAATGTACTTATAACCGAGTTACAGTAACTGAAGATACTTAGTTTAAACAATCATTCCCCACCCATTTATTTAACTCAACTTGTTAAGTAAGCATTACTCTATAACCAATTTAACCAAATTGTATTCTAACTGACCCAACTTAACTTCTTGTTCTTGAAACTCAAAATATCTTTCAATTAATACACCTATGTAAAATACATACATACAACTGCAACATTACACTGATCCAATTGTATTTTTATTGAACATGTCCTTTTTTTTAACAACAAAAGAAACAAAGCCATGGCCTAATAGGGTTCTAGTGTGTAGTTTCCTCAGTGATAGTAAGAAAAAAAAAAAAAATCTCTTCATCTTTACTGCCAATCATTACAATATTGTACTGCACCTCTTCAAATTTGGTTGACAAACTAGGCAAAAACTCAGCCCGGTTGCTCAGACAAACTGCAAATCTTCCCTTCAACCTTTCCTGAAGTCCTATTGGCTCACGCCAGTCAAATGACTGGCCAATTGTCGCAAAGCATGCAAATACGACGAGCTCGAGACAGTATAAATGCGATGCTCGCGACAATTATATCAGAATCGGATACTGAACACCGTAAGCTGAGGAGTAGCGAACACGGCGTCTACCGTGATGTCTCGTTCCCGCTCTCAGGGAACCGAGGTTACCATAGTAACCGGAGCGTTCCCTATCGAGCTGTCACGAGACATCACGGAGATTTCTCCGTTATGGGAACGATATTAAATCCCGCCGTGAGAGAGGCTACGAAGCCCTACCCCAAAACACAGCAGATAGAATACGCACGTAGACACTTCCCACAATAGTGACGCTGTAGGCGAGCTCACCGCTGATAGGTGGCTGTAAGCCAATAAGCGTCTAACCCAAAGGTATACAAATTTGCATATCTGGATAGAAATAACGTTGGCTGCGCTGAAACAGGGCAACTTGCACAACGAGCATAAGGAACTGCACAGACTGTATAGCATGACCCCAACCTAGCATGATAAAAGTATCGCTAGATAAAACAACACAAATACAGGAATCTGCACTGAGCACAGGGCAGAACAACCGTATTAGTAAAAGGGTATGCAGAGCAAACAATGTAGTAAACATGCATCAGCCACTTACCGACAGCACCTGGGAGGCAAAAGACTGAAAGTCCAGCCTGTAAAACCTGGCGAAAGTATTCTCAGAAGACCAGCCGGCTGCAACACATATATCTTGAATAGACATACCTCTCGACCAAGCCCACGAGGAAGCCATGGCCCTCGTTGAATGCCCCCTAATGTGTAAAGGACATTCCAAACCTTGGTTCGTATACGCAGCCGTAATAGCGTCTACGATCCAGTGGGAGAGCCTCTGTTTAGACACAGCACGGCCTCTCGCACAACCACCATAGCATACAAATAGCTGGTTAGATTGACGAAAGCTCGCCGAACGGTCGATGTAAATCCTCAAAGCCCTGACAGGGCACACCGAAGTCTGAGCATCTGCCTCACTCGAGGCTGCTGACTCGGAAGACAAGGCAGACAGAGAAACAGTCTGTATCTTGAAGGGTGTAGAAAGTGATTTATGTACATACCCCATTCTTGGCCGGAGAGTGACGCTGCAGTCACCGGGTCCAAAGCGAATACAGTCACTATCCACAGAAAAGGAGTGCAAATCTCCTATGCGCTTGGCTGACGCGAGTGCAAGAAGGAGTGCAGTTTTGAGAGACAACTCCTTCAAACCCACTGATGATAACGGCTCAAAAGGTGGCTGAGAGAGAGCTCTTAATACCACCTCTAGGTCCCAAGGCGGAACCGAAGGTGGCCTCGGAGGGTGTAGCCTTCTCGCTCCCTTAAGAAAACTCACCACCATGGGGTCTCTGCCGATCGACTGGCCACCCTGCAGTGAACGGAACGCGGCAATGGCCGCCACATAGACTTTTAGCGTCGAGGGTAACGATCCACTATCCAGCCTGTACTGCAGGAAACTCAGAACATCCAACACGGTGCAAACAACCGGGTCGATGTGAGCCTGATGGCACCATTTCACAAACACTCCCCATTTTAAGGCATATAATCGTCTTGTAGAGGGTGCTCGCGCTTCCGTGAGTGTGCCGACCACACGAGCCTGCAATGCATCTAGCTCCCCTGACAACCCTGAAGCAACCACACATGAAGGTTCCATAGTTCTGGGTTCGGGTGCCACACCGAGCCGTCCACCTGAGATAACATGTCCTTCCTGACCGGAATCGGCCAGGGGGGGGCTATCAGCAGCTCTGTCAGGTCCGGAAACCAAGGCTGGTTCGGCCAGTTCGGAGCTATGAGTATGACGGACGCTCGCTCCTCCCTGATCTTGCATAACACCAGAGGCAATATCTTGATCGGAGGAAACGCATAAAGCCTGGCTGTCGGCCAGCGCGCTGTGAGCGCGTCCCCTTCCAACGGGGAGTGGGACAGAGAGAAGAACGACGGGCAGTGTGCATTCTCGCTCGTAGCGAATAAATCCACTTCTGCTTCCCCGTAGAGGTTCCAAATCATCCGAACCGACTCGGGGTGTAACCTCCATTCCCCTTGAGGAATTCTCCTCCTTGAAAGCATGTCTGCCCCGCGATTCAAAAGACCGGGGATGTGCGTTGCTCTGATGGATAGAAGGCGAGAATCCGCCCATAGCAGTAACATCGCTGCCTGCTTGCACAAAGCCTTCGAACGGACGCCGCCCTGGCGATTTATGTACGCGACTACAGACGTGTTGTCGGTGCGAATCAGTACATGCTGCCGTTCCAGTTGTGCTTGAAACTCCTTCAGAGCTAAAAAGACTGCTTCCAATTCCAATCGGTTTATGTGCCACCGGATCTGAGGCTCTGACCACTGCCCCGAAGCTGGCATCCCCTCGCACACCGCTCCCCAGCCGAGCGTCGATGCGTCTGTTGTGACCACCACGCGTGAAGTCACCAACCCCAGGGGGACTCCCCGGCTGAAGAAATTCGGGTTGCGCCACGGAGCCAGAGCTTCGATGCAGCCGCGGGTGACCGCGATACTCAAACGTCCCGAGGTCCATGCCGTCCAGGGGACTCGAGTTTTCAGCCACAGCTGCAGTGGTCGCATGTGTAATAAGCCCAGATGACACACTGCCGAAGCTGACGCCATGAGTCCCAGTAGTCTCTGAAATTCTTTCAAATGAACAGAGCTGCCTTCTCTGAAATGGCGTAGGTAAGACAAAATGGCCGCCACGCGCTCTCGCGAGAGGCGGGCTCTCATTTCTAGGGAGTCTATGCAAACTCCCAAATACAGAATGGACTGACTCGGGGCGAGAATGCTCTTTCGCCTGTTCACACATAGCCCTAGGGACTCCAGGTGAATAAGCAGCGAGTCTATATGGCTGAGTAGCGTGTCCCGGGACTGAGCTAAAATCAGCCAATCGTCCAGATAATTTAGGATGCGCATCCCGCCCGCTCTGAGGGGGGAAAGTGCTGCATCCACGCACTTTGAAAATGTGCGCGGGGCCAAAGCCAGCCCGAACGGGAGAACAGAGTATTGGTACGCTGTGTTCTCGAAAGCAAACCTCAGAAACCGTCTGTGATGCGGCGCTATCTGAATGTGAAAGTACGCGTCCTTCAAATCCACGGACGCAAACCAGTCCCCGGGGCGAATCTGCGCCAGGATCTGCTTCAGCGTTAACATCCTGAACGGACGTTCGCAAAGCACTCTGTTGATGGGTCTGAGATCCAAAATTGGGCGAAGCCCCCCATCCCTCTTGGGTACCACGAAGTAGCGGCTGTAAAACCCGCTCTCCAGCTCGTGTGGTGGGACTCGCTCTACTGCTCCTTTCTCGAGCAGACAGCCAATCTCTTGCCTCAGAGCCTGGGCATTTCGAGGCGATGTTAGAGACTGCACCACGCCATTGAAACGGGGTGGTCTGCGTCTGAATTGAAGAGTATATCCCCGCTCTATCACGTTGAGTAGCCAACGCGAGATTCCCGGAATAACCTTCCACGCGCTTATGAACTGACGCAGCGGCTTTAGCTGCTCGGTCGTTGGGTGCGCGGCTATAACCTGTGTTGGATGCGGACCTGCACTGCACTGAGGCGGGGCAAGGGGAACCGCATTTATTGAGTGAGGAGGAGAAAGCTCTTTTTGTGAGAAAGTATGCATTTTTATTGAATGGACACTCAACACACACACATTTGAGCAGCTGAACTTTGGGCGCTTGGGAGCCGGGCTGCTCTCGCGCTCTCCTCCCTCCCTCCGATCGTCAGGAAGACGGCTTAGCAGCCGGGGGCGGGCGAGAGTCGCGTCGCGGGCTTCTCCGCTGACCTTGGCGCTTCCTGCCGGAGCCCCACACCTTCCTCCGGACGTCTGGCTCCTGTCGAGGAGCAGTAGCAGTAGCCCCAGCCTGGGCAGGCCTGGCAAAATCTCTCCGCTGGGCAGAGCCATGCGCCGACGAAGATCTGGATCTAGCAGTCTGTTGCTGGGGGGCGCGTCTAGGCATCACGTGACTCATCGCTTTCGCGCGCTTTTGAGTCTCAGCGAATCGCTCGGTTATGGTCTCCACGGCATCACCGAAGAGGCCGGAGGGAGATATAGGAGCGTTTAGGAGCACCTTTCGATCGGCATCCTTTAGGTCAGCCAAATTTAGCCAGAGGTGCCTCTGAAGGACGACCATAAAGCCCATGGCCTTACCCACAGACTGGGCCGCTCGCTTCGTCGCCATCAACGCGAAGTCCGTTGCAGCGCGCAGATCCTTCGTCGCCTCAGGAGTGAGGACTCCGCCCTCCGCCGTTTGCAGGAGTTTGGCCTGGAACACCTGCAGCACTGCCATGGCGTGCAACGCTGATGCCGCCTCGCCATCAGAGGCATACGCCTTATTAGCGAGATGGGCGGTGGTTCTGCACGGCTTCGACGGCAGGCTGATGTCCGGGCCTAGGGACTTCGCTGCTGCAGGGCACAGGTGTGCAGCAACGGTCTCCTCGACGGGGGGAGAGCGCACGTAACCGTGGGCCTCCGCCCCATCCACGTGGGAGAACATGGCCTGCGTGTTCGAATGGACGCGCGCCGATTGGGGCGCAGACCACGTCTTCACGAGCTGTTCGTGAACATCGGGGAAGAAAGGCACCGATGTCCTTGCGTCAGCTTTGCGTGTGGACCTGAAGTACCACGAGTCGAGCTTACTCCTGACAGGCTCCTCCGGAGGATTCCAGGTGAGCTCCAACTCCTGAACAGCTTTCGACAGAACCCTCATGAGCTCCTCCTGGAGGCCTGAAGGCTCTGAGCTGCCTAGCTGCTCGGGCTCCGATCCAGCCCAACCGTCCTTCTCCGAGGCCGAGATGGACATGGCCTCGTCACCCTCCTCGTGGCCAAAAGCTACGAATCCCTCAATATTGGAAGGGGGGCGGAAACAGTCCTCGGGGAAAGAGATCGGCGAATGCGGCGACCGTTGGGTTCGGCGGCACGGCAAGACGACGCTCCCGCCGCCAGGAGAGGGGGGGCTCACCAGCGGCACGCTGGCGGCAGTGAGCCCCACCCCGAACAGGCCGCGAACCACATCGCGGCGGGCCCGGAGCACGCGGACCGGCAGGTCCGCGCAATGTCCACAGTCGGACTCGTCCAGCGCCGCCTCGGCGTGGGCCAGGCCCAGGCAGGCGACGCAGTGGAGATGCTGATCCAGCGGTTCGATGGGTCCCGCGCAGATCTTACACACTGAAGCCATCACGAGTTCAAGGTGAAGTAAAAGATTCTGATAATTGTCGCGAGCATCGCATTTATACTGTCTCGAGCTCGTCGTATTTGCATGCTTTGCGACAATTGGCCAGTCATTTGACTGGCGTGAGCCAATAGGACTTCAGGAAAGGTTGAAGGGAAGAAGTTCCCATAACGGAGAATCTCCGTGATGTCTCGTGACAGCTCGATAGGGAACTCAGCCCGGTTGCATGGGTGACGTCAATGCCGTGTCATGCCATCCCGCCTTGTGCCGTCCACGAGCTTCTACATTTCAAAATAAAAGCTTCACAGAGCTTCTACTTTTCAAAGTAAAAGCTCAGGTCTGGAATAAAATACTTTTTGTTAAAAAAATCTCTCTATAATATAAATGCAGATTATCATGCTGATGAATAAAATACTTAAAAAATATATGTCCGTCTATAAAATAAATTCAGACTAAATTTTAAATGAGGTTTGATCAAATGTATGTTAACATCAGGGACACAACAATAACGTCCAGAAATCACGAACTTACCAGTGACTCCATATGGAAAATAATTTGCGATATCGTATTATGTTTTTGACCCTCTGAACTTACCGTTGGACAGGCAAAACTTGATGATATTAAGTTGTTTTAGCTCAAACACATAATTACAATAAGATAGGCCATTAAAAAGTACAGTTTACTCAGAATTCATAATTAATGTAAAGAAAGACACATGTTTAAGTAATACAAACTCAGTTTGTTTGAGTAGACACTACTGATTGGACTTAAAAACTCAATTACAATAAGAAAGGACAAAAAAAAAGTTCAGCTTAATCAGAATTAACAAGTAATGTCAATAAATTAGACACATTTAAGTAATATGTACTCAATCTCTTTGAGTTGAATCAAAATCTGGGTTTACAGTGTTTGTGTGTGTGTGCGAGAGAGAGAGAGAGTGTGTGTGTGTGTGTGTGTGTGTGTGTGTGTGTGTGTGTGTGTGTGTGTGAGAGAGAGAGTGAGAGTGTGTGTGCATGCGGGCGTGTGTGCATGTGAGCATTTACATTGAGTTTAAAAAAAATTATATATATATATATATATATAAAGATCCATATGGGTAAATTTTACTCTCTTTGACCAACAAATATGGAAATTACATGCTTAGGTAATTAAATAGGAAATATTGGGTTAACAAATTTTGAATGAAAGAATACTCCAAAAATCACAGCCTATTGAATAATTGTCTGCCATTTATGCAGGTTCCTCCATAATAACAACAAAATAGCAAGCAATTATCTTCGAATAGACAGATGTGAACAGACTGATTTTATTTTCCCTCACATTTTTTGGCATCTAAGGTTTATTTCAGAGCCTAAATATGAATTTATCCCTATATGAGTCAGGTCTGAACTGCAGTTCTTTTACTGAAACTTAAGTCCTCATACTGTACATTTCATATGGTCTTCTGGGAAGATTAAACTATTATTTACTGTGTCAAAAAACGTATATAATGTGGGTGGCACAAGAACAAGAGAAGTTAAGCTTTTGGAAAAGTTATCTTAATATTTTTAAGAATCTCTCTCTCTCTCATATATATATATATATATATATATATATATATATATAGCTTTTATATATTGTAAAAGTATAAAAAAGCTAAAATTGTATATTAAAGAGCTTGAAATCCATTAAGTCTGTGCTTATCTTTTAAAGCTCCTAGAAGGCACAGATCTGCTGGAACAACAGGAGAGTGGGCAAACTAGCCAGAAAATGAAGGCTGTAATGATGTAAGATATGTTCACAGAACACCCTGCCACAAGGATTATCCTGCAAGAGCAGGAAAGATTTTGAATCTAATCTAGAATGGTAGGCTTTTCTGATGTTGAATTTACGTTTATCTTTGAAACACAAGTGACGATATTTTCAAAGAAGCCTGAGGGATTTCTCTCCATCCATTGAAAGTCCATTCCACCAAAAAATTCAGCTTCAAAAATGTATATAAATTATAAAAGCAATCCAAAAAATCAAGCATTTTAACACTTTATATGATGAATTCATGCAAAAACAAATGAGGTTTGTTCTCACACATCTAGTATTTGCTGAGCTGCTGACAACTGTGTCAATTATACCAAATTCTAATTCAGAGTAGAGGCCATATGCCATACATTTAGCTTTGAAAAGCTAACTCGATTCAAATATGCATTCTCAGGGTGGGGGTTAAAGGGTGGACACTTTCTGGCAGTGATTGAGATGACGTATTAGAACATACCCTTACAAATGGAACAGTGGTAGTGTTGTGGATTTTGTCAGAACAGCTGTTCCACAATTCTAGATGGTTAGCTAAGTGGCTTACCGAGTGCTTTCTCATACGGGAAGTCATGGCCTAATGGTTAGAGAGTAAGACTCGTAACCCAAAAGTCACTGGTTCGAGTCTCGGCCCGGCAGCAACTGTAGGTGGGGGGAAGTGAATAAGCAGTGCTCTCAATACCACGACTGAGGTGCCCTTGAGCAAAGCACCAAACCCCTAACTGCTCCCTGGGCGCCACAGCAGGCACACAGAACAGATATAGCACTACAGGTGGAAGTTTAGAGGACCTCAGAGGAAGCCAACCCTTAGACAGAATTAACCAAATTTTGCCATAAGTTAAATATATTATACAAATCTTGAATTGATTTGAACTACATAAACACACATTTGTAATATATGGGACATTGGCAATACATCATGTGCACCACCCAGTGGAGGAATCACTTGCCTCTCACTAGCACCTGCCAAGTTCATGACACTCTGGAAAGACAACAGCAACGTACCAATGTCAAAAATAAATCAATAAATCATTTTTAAACTGCCCATTACTTAAAATATTGATGGTTCTGAGTGGAACTGTTTTTTAATGTAAGGAATTATTATTATAATAAAATTAGCACACTTGCACATAGCTACATTATTAAAAAAAGAAATCACACCCCCATTTCCAGTTAATCAGGCCAAAACCTCACAGAGAGAAATTAAATGACAGAAACAGTCCAACATATGCCAATAAAACTTGACATCAGCCGTTTACAGAACCGTTTTTCAGTGAATACGCTTTTGTTAGGAAAGATCAGCCTCTTGTGGTCAAGGAGTTACATGACATCTAATAGGTGTATAAAGTTCATGGTCAGTAATGAATTGCACTGAGAAGCTGCTTTCCATACTCATCCTACATTCAATGACAGTGTGCATTTAATTCTAAATTGTAATATATTTAAAGATGCCATGTACAAAATGCTGATGTACCATCCAATATGTATCATCGTCAATCTTTTTTAATTGTGACAAATTATAATGAAATTATATTCAAACAACCAACTATCCTACTTAATTTGCAGCATAAACATAGTAAGTAGTAGTAGAGATAGTAGGACATGCTAAACGTAGCTTATTTAGTGCAAACCCTTCTGAAACACCCCGGATCAAGAGAATCATTGAAAACAAGAGAATGGCATCCCGATTCTCTTTGATACACCCCTTAACATGTGTCAGTGTCATCAAGAAGGAATGAGTGTTCTGAACAACTTAAGTTTGTTAAGTTTATCCATTGATCAAAAGAGCAATACTGCTGTTGGATAAAGATGTTGAGTAAGACAGGCGTTTTGATCTAAAGATCTGAGCATGAGAAATGCATTATTAATGGCACCTGAGCAACTGAAAGATAATGTTTTCATTTGTTCCTCACATTTCACAATAGACTGTTCTGTGAATTATTCTGAGCACGCTGCTGGTTTTTCAAAATATATTTTATTGAAAGATAAAGCAGCAGTGCCAAGCATTTTATCTTTAGACGCACAAGTAAATGCATTCATTTTTTAACAGTGTAATAAATATAAAATATCTATAGAGAGCAAAAGCAACACATGTAAAGGGACAAAATTATTTTTGGTTGAATGCAGTTGAATGCCTTTTTAGCACAATTATAATATTCACTTGTATGTACTTATATCATAAAAAAGGATGTATTACCTTTTTAAATGTCACATTTAAAACTTAGTGTTTAATCATGTCTAAATATTAATTCAAATGCAAAACTTAAAAATAAAAAATCTTCTCAAAATATTTAATAAACATTATTGAACTGCAATATAGAACATTGATTTAACTGAAAAAATAAATAGTTAAAGTGTACAGTCACATTATATGCCAGGAATACCCGAGGGTTAAATAAAATAAAAACAAGAAACAATTAATGTTGTTATCTCTCTCATCACTCTCCTGAATAAAATTATACTGTACATGTCATCGACGTAATAATCAACGAATAATATGCTGTAATGTTTACCAAACATTGCTGCAAATATCTGTATAGTGAAGCTGTCATCTATCCTGCTTAATAAACCCATTCAAATGTATTAACATGACAGTGCTGGTTTGTTTGGAACTATTGAGAGCTATTGAACGTGAGTGCGTAGTGTTGTGCCGAATTCTACACCCCTGCCAGATTGTGCATCCCCTCCTTGAAATAACTACTTGATTGCCTAATCCCAACCCCGCCCCTAAACCTAACCCCTCCCCCACACTACTCCTTTAATTGTATTATGTTCCGGGTCAATTTGAACCATTTTGATTTTCAAGCTATCGGAAATACCAGTTAATCTGTCATTTTTTCCTTGATATTCTGTGACTTTTTCTCATTTAGGGGCATGAACATGCATGCAAAGTCACGATACACTGATGTGTTTTGAAGTGCACACAAATAATTTTCTGATGATTTTGATGTTCGCGGGTCAATTTGACCCACATTTTTTTGTTGTTTCAAGGTAACTGTACAGACCCAAATTAAATATATGTATCAGATATATGTTGCTATTTTGGTGTTTTACTACCCTGGAAAGGAAAAACATGAGCATTTTGTCATTATTTTCAATGCTGAAAAAGATTTTCTCAGACTCGGATGGTAAAAGTGAGCTATCGTTTCTATTTTCAAAGTATATAAAATACTATTTACCTTATCCTTTTCTTCCAGAAATGTTGTGACTTTCTCATTTAGGGGCATGAACGTATGAAAAGTCACGATACACTGATGTGTTTTGAAGTGCACACAAATAACTTTCTGATGATTTTGATGTTCGCGGGTCAATTTGACCCACGTTTTTTTTATTCAAGTCAATTGTACAGACCCAAATTAAATATATGTATAGGATATATGTTTCTATTTTGGTGTTTTACTACCCTGAAAAGTAATTTTTCTCATTATTTTCAATGCTAAAAAAAACGTTCTCAGACTCGGATGGTAAAAGTGAGCTATCATTTCTATTTTCAACGTATATGAAATACTATATACCTTTGCTAACGCAATGCTCTACCACTGAGCCACAGGAACACAATTTTATGAAATTTTTGTCACAAATGTATAATTATTTATCTCAATATTACTTCTATCACAAAATATGGAATCTTGAGACTCAGACCTCTCCAACGATATGTATTTTGTCAAGATTATAAAAAGTTTTGATTCTAAAAGACCGTAATACATTTTGTAAAATGACACCCACGCCCACTAAGGGGGAGGACCCCGCTAAAAGATTTTAAAGTACCATTTCCATGTTAAAGCAATGTCCGATTTCAAAATGGTTTTCACAGGATAGATTTTGAGGTTTTATGCTTTCAAATGATATATAATTTATGATGATTACTAAATCATGTTATAGGGACAAATGCACTCCTATTATGATGTAGTATATATTTTGAGGTACACTCTTGTAATAAATCAATCTATTATTGTTCCTACATAATGTGTAACAAAAAAACTGTGATAAAATATCTATTTAGGAGTTGTAGACCTTTCCAACGATACGTATGTCATGATTAGATTAGGATTTAACCGTAATATAGTAGTAAAGTACAGTAGTAACCTTCTACCAGCGGGACGGTAACATTAAAATGTGGTTAAACATTTATAAAAAATTATACTTTTTATATTAATTGTTTGCACTACGAGACAAATATTGATATTAATTTGTTTCTGTTCATATCTTATTCCTTCTTGCTTTTAATAATGTGATATTTATGGAATTGCGTTGAAGTCAATTGGGGTCAATTTGACCCGCTCCATCAAAATAGTACCCAGAAATCGAACACAATACAAGGGTTAAACCTACCAGGGGATGCAGAATCGGCACAACAGTAGCGGCAAAATCAAAGAAGCATGTCTCAATTTACCTGAGGCGCTACAACAAATTGTGCCACAAGTGCACCAAAACGGTATTTATTGTTTGAATGTCGTATTAAAGTTTACCAAATTTGAAAGCTGAGACTTTGTTTCATATTAAGCAGGTTTGCCACTTTGACGTGAGATTTACATGGGAAAATGAGTTTGAGACAAACAATAGAAAGCGTGTGTCTCACACGCAAAATGCGTGAGAGTTGCAAACCCTGCTGTTGCAATCATTTTGGTAAGTGGTTGCATTGTTTCAATTTCGTCTGCATCTGAATCGTACTTGGGCTCAAACATATACGGCTCAACGACAGCTCTTGCCATCTTAATGA
The DNA here is from genome assembly GCA_003573665.1 of Oxygymnocypris stewartii. NCBI lineage: Eukaryota > Metazoa > Chordata > Actinopteri > Cypriniformes > Cyprinidae > Oxygymnocypris > Oxygymnocypris stewartii. The sequence continues at coordinate 85,198 of QVTF01007756.1, forward strand.
TCAAAACTCACTACATGCCATAGGCAGAGCCAGTGTTCTGACGATTTGTGCTACCCGCTCAGATTGTGCTACTGCTACCTCCATTAAAAAGATAGGTAGCACAAATCGATAGCGAAAAATGCTACCTATCCGATTGTGTTAGCAGCATTCATGTGGTTTGAGGCCTTTTTAATGTCCATACCAACCCTACCCTAAACCTACTCTTACCCTAAACTTACCCTTAAAACAATGCTAATATATTATTGGTAGCATGATATGATAGGTAGCATGTTTCATCGGTACACCGGCACCAGGGACCTTATTTAGTAGGCCTAAATAAGGAATAACAATATACAAATTGGCAAAAGTATATAACAATGGGCAGTTTTGTATGTACAGGTATTATATGCAATTGAAGTGTAGATTAAGTATGTGTGTTAGATAAATAAGTGTATAAATAGTGTGTATCATAACTATTGTCAAGTGTTCATGAGATGGATTGCTTGGGGGAAGAAACTTACCTCTGCTCACCAAGCCTGCCTTGATTTGATCCAAAATGGTTTTACTATGTACAGCAGCTACTTTCTATTTGAATATATTGTAAAATGGAATTGATAGCTAAGTTTTCAGCATCATTGCTCCTGTCTTGTGTCACATTACTTTTTTAATTATTATTATTAATATTTAAATCGGTTGAGTAATTTTTTCAGGATTATTTGATTAATAGAAAGATCGAAAGATCAGTATTTATCTGAAATAAAAAGCTTTTGTAACATTATACACTATACCATTCAAAAGCTTAGAGTCCGTATAGTTAATTTATTTTATTTGTTTATTTTGGAAAATAAATTATATAAATTAATACTTTTATTTAGAAAGGATGGTTTAAATTGATCAAAAGTGATGATAAAGACGTATAATGTTACAAAATATTTATATTTCAGATAAATGCTGTTCTTCTGAACTTTCTATTCATCAAAGAAACCTGAAAAATTCTACTCAGCTGTTTTCAACATCATCATAATAATAAATGTTTTTTTTAGCATCAAATCAGAATATCAGAATGATTTCTGAAGAATCGTGTGACTGGAGTAATGATGCTAAAGTTTCAGCTTTGAAATCACAATAAATTACATTTTCAAATATATTCAAATAGAAAACAGTTAGTTTAAATAGTTTAGCTGTAGGCCTACTTTGGATCAAATAAATGCAGGCTTTCTGAACAGAAGAGACTTAAACACAAAAAATCTTAATGTTCAAAAACATTTGAATGGAAGTGTATAGGCAACCTTAAATTTACTCTTTCTAGCTTTTAAATGGCTTAGAAATCAGATACACTGCTGGACAATAACCAATAATAATGATTTGTTTATATATTAAAACACTTTTTATCACATAATAAGGCAGAATAGTTTATATACTGTAATGAATGTTATGTCAATTAGCACTGTATTGTTCATATACTTTATTTATTACCGGGAGATGAATAAAAATGTCAAACTAGTCAGTTTTTTTTCTGTGATAACAGCTGTTTTCATATAGCTATGGCTGAACATTTGTCCATATTAGGGATTTCCTCGTGCGACTTTCTGCACAAGAGCGAGTATGAATGAACACACTGCATGTAATGAGTGTTTAGCACTCTGTTATGTTCATCTCGCCTCATTCTGGGTCCGAATAGAACATCAGGTCATGCAACAGACTATCCTGTCTCTTTGAATTTAAATCTATATTTATTTACACTGGCTCTTGAAAACCTTTATGATAACACACTTGCCCGAAAAAGTGCGCGAGGACGAATTTACGTGATATTAAAAGTGTGTAATCTACGCCCCTGTGGTCACCCTACATCATCTGAACATAGTTTGAGTGGTTGGTGGCATTTCATGTCCCCTTTAAAGGAACACTCCACTTTTTTTGAAAATAGACTCATTTCCAACTCATTTTCCAAGTTTCGATAATTTTCCTATTTAAAGCTTGACTCTTCTGTAGTTACATCATGTACTTTGTGTAAGTCGTGGCCTAATAGTAGAGAGTCAGACTTATAATCGAAAGGTTGCAAGTTCGAGTCTCGGTCCGGTATAGGGATTGTCGGTGGGGGGAGTGAATGTACAGTGCTCTCTCCACCTTCAATACCATGATGAGGTGCCCTTAAGCAAGGCACCAAACCCCCAACTGCTCCCCGGGTGCCACAGCATAAATGGTTGCCCACTGCTCCGGGTGTGTGTTCACGGTGCATGTGTGTGTGTTCACTGCTGTGTGTGTGCAGTTGGATGAGTAAATGTAGAGCATGAATTCCTAGTATGGGTCACTCTACTTGACTGTATGTCACTTTCATTTACTTAGACTGATGGAAAATGAAAAGTTGTGATTTTCTAGGCCGATATGGCCAATAATTATTCTCTCATTCCGGCGTAATAATCAAGGAATTTTGCTGCCATACCATGAGTGCAGCAGGCGCAACGATATTATGCAGCACTGCTTGCTTGCAACCATGGAGACATTTGTGAGAGACGCTGCGTAATATCTGTGTACATCTGTTTAATATCTGACGCTGCGTAAGACATGTTTAGTTTTTTACATTATTCATTATTTACATTAACAGTTATTTACATTAACTGTTTTTTACAAGTTATACAACATTCAACTCATTTTTAAATCAGTTGATTGTAACGTTACTTAAAAATTTAAGGCAGCAACTTTTTATAAAGAGTGAAATAAGTTCAAATGTATATATAAAATTGTATTTCTTACTAACTGCAATTGTTTATTATTTAATAGGCCACATCCGCAGCCATTATAAAATCGGCCCGAAACTTGGTCAAGGAGGATTTGGCTTTGTCTACAAAGGGGCTTGCTGCAAGGGACTTGAGGTTTCACTTTTTTAACTTACAAAACTTTGCACATCTCTTCAGAATTAATGACTGGACTGATATGATGTATGTGCACATTCAAAACATTTTTTTTTTTTTATGTTTTGTTGACCAGGTGGCTGTGAAATTTTCAGCTAAGCCACCAAACAAGCCATATTATATATATATATATATATATATGTTGCTGCATCATTTTCAATTTATAGCCTCTTATATTAATATTAATCACAGACTACTAATGTGTTCTCAGTAGGCATACTTCTGATTTGTGGGCCAAGTCATTATTAGGGAAACCAACTCCATCTAAGCATCATATTTCCTTTCCTTCAGCCTGGTCATCCTGAAGAGGTCCCCATGGAGATAGGCCTGATACTCATGGCCAATAAGAGCCCTCAGATCATAAAACTTCTGGACTGGGAGGACAACAAAGACCAATTTGTCATGGTCATGGAGCGATCCATGCCCAGCATGGACTTGAGAAGTTTTGTTAAGCTCCACGGAGAGAGACCCGACGAGGGGACAGCACGGAAGGTCATGCGGCAGGCTATTGAACCCGCTAACGTGTGCATCAAGCGCAGTGTCTTTCATCCGGACACCAAAATGGAGAACCTACTGGTGAACCAGGACACCATGGAGGTGAATCTTCGCTTGTGGTGTGCAAATTAATACATTTGCTTGCAAAGTCTTCAGTGGTATGTGTTATGAATGGCTGTAAGTGGCTGTAATTATCTCACAGCCTTGCATTTTATATAGTCAACATGATGTGGAAATGTAGTAAATGGAAAAATTATTTTTCCTCCAGGCACAAAAGCATACTGTCCACCAGAGGTCACCATGAACAGCACATACCACGCAAAGCCGACAACAGTGTGGTCACTAGGGATACTCCTATTCATGATGGCATGCGGATATTATACCACACACTACAACCTGGATCTGATCAATAAGAAGAGCTGGACCAGACCTGGTCTGTCACAAGGTAAGTTCTTCATGAAAGAAGACAGAAGGACAAACTGCACTGCAAACTGTTCTAAACTGCACAAAAAAAGGCATAGCTTGAAAGGGAGCAGGTGTAAATAATAACCTAACAAGTCAAACGTCTTTCATCTCTTTGCACAGATTGCTGCCAGCTGATTTCTGCATATCTGCGGTCTGATCCACAGCAGAGGATAAATCTGGAGAAGATGCATCTCCATGACTGGTTCAAGGTACTAGGTCTTAAGATGAGCTAAATGTTTTTGGTTTGGTTTGATCATCAGTCATAAACTTCTTGCCAAATCAAATTAGCTTGAATGCTGATATATATATATATTTATTTATTTATTTATCAGGTCATGGATTAAGACATGAAGAAGAAAACAACTCCTGTGATGGCCAAACTGTTGTTTGCTGTCTTCGGTCAGCTTTGATGAGAGAAAAGTGTATAAGATTATTTAAATAAGACAATTGTATTAGAATTTATAAGAAAACTTTGTAAGAAAATGTATAATACATTTATTTATAAAGTTTGCCTTGCCTTTTTTTTATGTGTCCGAGTCATATTAGAAAATCCAACATAGAATGTGCATACCAATTTTTAACAATGGATCATATTATTGTGGAGTTATAGTGGTTTTTCAATTGCATTTCCCCATTCACAGAATTTCATGAAACTTTGTATGCGTCCTCAGAATGAGCTGTTGTCTATTGTGTGTCCAGTTTCTTTAAGCTTTAGCATTGCATTCAGCAGATATATGGCAAAAGTTCATGAAACTACATAAAATATCTTGTTCTCCATATGGACAAGTTTTAACTTTATACACAGCATACATACACTCACCGGCCACTTTATTAGGTGCACCTGTTCAATTGCTTGGTAACACAAATTGCTAATCAGCCAATCCCATGGCAGCAACTCAATGCATTTAGGTATCTAGATGTGGTGACGAGGACTTGCTGAAGTTCAAACCGAGCATCAGAATGAGGAAGAAAGGGGATTTAAGTGACTTTGAACGTGGGATGTTTGTTAGTGCCAGACGGGCTGGTCTGAGTATTTCAAAAACTGCTGATCTACTGGGATTTTCGTACACACAACCATCTCTAGGGTTTACAGAGAATGGTATGAAAAAGATAAAATATCCAGTAAGCGGCAGTTGTGTGGACGAAAATGCCTTGTTGATGTCAGAGGTCAGAGGAGAATTGGCAGACTGGTTAGAGATGATAGAAAGGCAACATTAACTCAACTAACCACTCGTTACAACCAAGGTATGCAGAATACCATCTCTGAACGCACAACGTGTCAAACCCTGAAGCAGATTGGCTACAGCAGCAGAAAACCACACCAGGTGCTGCTCCTGTCAGCTAAGAACAGGAAACAGAGGCTATAATTCGCACAGGCTCACCAAAATTAGACCATAAAAGATTGGAAAAACGTTGCCTGGTCTGATGAGTCTTGATTCCTTCTGCGTCATTCAGATGCTGGGGTCAGAATTTGGCGTAAAGTACATGAAAGGATGGATCCATCCTGCCTTTTCTCAACGATTTAGGGTGGTGGTCGTGGTGTAATGGTGTGGGGGATATTTTCTTGGCACACTTTGGGCCCCTTAGTACAATTAAGCATCGTTTAAACAGCCTTCCTGAGTATTGTTGCTGACCATGTCCATCCCTTTATGACTACAGTGTACCCATCTTCTGATGACTACTTCCAGCAGGATACGGCACCATGACAAAGCTCAAATCATCTCAGACTGGTTTCTTGAACATGAAAATGAGTTCAATTTACTCAACATGGCCTCCACAGTCATCTCAATCCAATAGAGCACCTTTGGGATGTGGTGGAACAGGAGATTCGCATCATGAATGTGCAGCCGACAAATCTGCAGCAACTGCATGATGCTATCATGTCAATATGGACCAAAATCTCTGAGGAATGTTTCCAACACCTTGTTGTACCACGGTCCAACCCGGTACTAGCAAGGTGTACCTAATAAAGTGGCCAGTGAGTGTACATGTAGTCATAATGGTTATACCAGACTAGTAAAACAAATCTGCTAAACAGTTTAATATATAAAAATTATTTTGGTTGGTTGGGTTCGAGTGGTTATGAACGAATGAATGAAACGCATTTGTCCATGTTTCTATTTGTCTCGAATCGCGCTCGTGGAAAGCGTTTGAGATACCACGGCTCGCTATGCTTTCAACTAGTTTTTTTTTTGTCTCGAGTAAGAGAATTTACGACATTCACATTACATGATTTGACGTAGAAAGGGCGACAACACTTCATTAAAATAAATTATCATTCATGTTTTTCTAGCTGCTGGCCAAATTCAAAAACAAAACTAAAATGAAATCATCTTTGAGAGCAAGGGGCCCCCTGGTGTTTCGGGGGCCCTACGCAGCTTGCGTTTTCTGCATATAGGGAGGACCAGCTCTGTTCTAAATAATCATAAATAATATATATACTTTAGTTTAGGGTTAAAGCAAGAACTCGTAAAAATAATTTTAATTCTATCGCACGTTTTATGAGTTAGTATAGTAGCAGTCTACCGTATAGCCATTACTTTTATTAAATACACTTTTGTTTTGCTACGGTGTGAGAATATATTTGCGTTCTTTTTTTATACTGTTGTAATATTTCTAATTGTTTATAATCTTCATGCACCTCCTGTTATGCTGAATAAATCTTTATAATTTTAGGATACAATGTAGTTTGATTATGACATTTTTTCTGTTTTGGGAATACATAATGTGCACATAAATAATATATACATAAACTTACATAGTTCCCAACTTACCTTTTGTACCTGGAAAATGAGAGTTTGCTCTACTGAACTTGCACAACACAGAAATGTGCAGCACATAGTTTGTAACCTTTCAATACAAATTTAGATTTGACACTAGAGTGCGCCGTTTTCTTTTCTTTTGATCCTACTTCACCACCGTGCTACAGGTCTTCATTTAAAACACAGGGAAGAGAAGACAGGAATCCGATGAATGTAACCAGCATGTTGTTGTCTTGTTCCAATAACAGTTAAATTGAATCTTCTCATGTGAACTGTAAATGAACGCCTTTACCATCAACAATCATAATCATAGGCTTACAGAGCTGGCTACTTAACAGGTTATTTCTATACTATTTCAACATTAAGTAACAGATTATGTAATGCCTTACATATGTTTTAATTTCACTGTATATCCAATTGAATTATATTATTTAAATTAAATAATAACAGATTACATTTATAAAAGTGGTTAGTATGCCTTAAAACTTTCTAAACATAAAGAGACTAAAAGACCGTGGTAATGAAACAATTTTATTGAATCTTCCAGTAGAGACTTGATATTCATGGAATAAAACTGCTTTCTTATAGTACAAGTAAGCAAGAACAGCACAAAAACAAAAGGGACAGAGACAAGAAGCCGCTTATGAAAGTGCAGATACGAAGGAACAACGTGATATATTTTCTTCAAAAAATTACAAAAATGTTAACATTTTAACAGTGGATGGGATTTCACAATGAATAAAAAAACTGAAAGCAAGTTAATCAAAAATGATTTTTACAAAACAACATCACTAGTGCCTTTTAGAACTTAGTCAACAAAAAAGGTAAATTTAACTCTAAAAATGCCAGAAACACAAAGGCATCGTTTTCTCTTGCTTTTTTAAAGGTGTTTAATGAAAACAGATTTTTTTTTTATGGCATTTCAGAAAAGAGAAAAAAAACCCGGAGAAAGGAGGACGGTTCTTCCGTGCAGCACCGTGGTGCAGTGCACAATATACGGACAAAGTAAACACTGCCTGCCTTTGCTTTCATAGACTTACAATCCTGGGATCAAACCACACTTGCAAAAAAACAGACTGCACAGCACTTTCCCTACTGATAAGTACATTTACACACGCATTTTATAAATCAGTCGAACACAACTGCAATAAAAGTAGCACAACTTATGCATGAGTTTGCTCATGCATCCCTACCCACTACTAACATGCCCTAACTCCCCATACGCTTATCCCATTCAAAAGTTTTCTGTTCAAATATATGTATTTTTCATTCTAATACAGACATTTTTGTCCATTCTTGCTACATTTTTTCTTCTTGTCGGCTGTGAAAATTTTTACATTAATAACCTCGTTATCCTTCTCACAGCTTCATGCCATTCAGTTCATTTAAAGCATTATATTTTCTTACTTTTTGTCTATCAGACGTGTTCTCGCTACATTACTCTGTACAACACTGTACTAGTCTCGAAGCTACGATGCAGATTTTTTTCACCAATAGAATACTGATTTGTAAACTGCAAAAAAGAGAAAAAATTCAAAAGAAAGAGAAAGAAAAACTAATTGGCTTAAAAACACAACTTCTCTCACAAACAAGACCAAAGGAGGATACTTGCCACAAGTATGATGGCCTCATCATTTAACATGCTTGGTCACACAAAGTTGTCAAGTATCTTCCAGATTCTCACGGGCTGGGAACTGAGGACTCTTCAGCCAAAATATATGCCCTCAAACAAACTGCCTTCAAGTAGAATACAAAACCCCACCCCTCCCTTCAACCAATCAGCTTCTGCATGGGACCCCGGACTGACAAGGCTTCATCTGCAGTTGCCTTATGGTCAGCTCGGTCTAGGACACGGAGGAAATGGGGTTGTGAGGAGAGCCCATCTGGGTGAGGACTTTATCCAGCCACTGCAAGGGCCCGTGAAGATGAATCTCAATCCAGCATGGGGTGCTTGTCACATCCTGTCGATGATACTCTGCACCCCAACCCTGGAACACAAGTTCAAAGATATCAGCTGTAATTCTCCTGAAACTGTGTGTTACATAAAATCCCCCACATAGGGTTCCAAGCCTGTATGCACTTCTTTAAGTTTTAGATTTATTTTTTCATTTAATAAAAGTATCATTCAAAGCATATTTCTGAAGGATAATGTGACACTGAAAACTTGAACACTGAAAATGTCTGCTAAAAAAATTAGCATTATATATTTTTAAAAGTTCTCTAAAATTGTATAATATTTCTTTTTTTTTTACTGGATTTTTGATCAAATAAATGCAGCCTTGCTGAGCATAAGATACTTATTTCCAAAAGCTAATATAATTTTTATTTTTTTTGGTGTTTGATAGAAGCATTCTTCAAAATATCTTCATTTGGGTTTTACAGAAGAAGAAAAGGCATACAGGTTTGTAAAAACACACGAGGAGTACATTTCTGGGTGAACGATCACTTGAATTATGAATTTATATAGTCTAGCTTACCTTGACAAAACTCATGCGGATGGTGCACATCTTGGTGAGTTCATAGACGGCTTCAAAACCGTGATTGACGGACTGTGCCAAGAGCTCGGCAAACTCCTGGTTGTTGAAGATCTTTAGGCTGCAGCGACTGGGAATCTTGCATACGGTGGTGGGGTGGAAACCATGGTGATAGTTGCAGTTGCGGCTTTGAACAAATATACTGCTGTCACTCAAACATTCAGCGTACACCTCTCCTCCCACATAGTACAAATGTACTCCTGCAAAATATACAAAAAGATGATTGTGAATTTACATGATAAATATTTAGCTTATTAACCGCATTTCAGTATCATGTTACTATCATATCATATTTTAGTGCTATACAATAGTGCAATTCAACACACAATATACTGTAGATACTGTAGAATAGCTGTTTTATATAGTGATAATTTCAGTCAAACCTTTTCCGATGTGGCGTCGAGTGTTCTCAATGGTCGAGTTGCGGTTGACATTCGACAGCAGACCAAGGCAGAAACGGTTACGTTTGTTGGAGGGGTCGGTAAAGCCGTCCACCAGTACGCTGGTTGATGAGGCCTGGAAAGCCTCTCCGACACGATTATTCAGCTCATAGTACACAATAGAGCACCAGTGTTTGGGTTCCGCATATGCCACGGGCTGAACATCTGCACAGATGGTTATGAACTCAAATGAACACAAGCACACATACACACACTGTATTAAAGCGAAGTAGAATGGTGTAAAAATTGCAATACTCTTAAAGGGATAGTTCACCCAAAAATGTAAATTATTTTGAAGCTTTTTGAAGCTTTCTGACCATGCATTAGACAGCAACACAACCAACACATTCAAGGACCAGAAAGGTAGTAAGGTCATCATTAAAATAGTCCATGTGACATCAGTGATTCAACCTTTATTTTTTGAAGCTTTTACCAAGGTCCTTACTACCTTTTTTGGGCTTTGAATGTGGTAGTTGCATTGCTGTCTAAACAGTGTCAAAAAGCTCTCAGATTTCATCAAAAATATTTTAATTTGTGTTCCGAAGATATGTCTTATGGGTTTGGAACAACATGAGGAGTAATTAACGACAGATTTTTTTTATATTTGGGTGAACCCCTTTAAGATCACCAAGGCTGCATTTATTTTATTAAAGAAAATCCAGTGAAAACAGTAATATTGTGAAATATTGCAATTTTAATATCTTTTTAAATGTAATTTATTCATATGATGCAAAGCTAAATTTTCAGCAGCCATTACTCCAGTCTTCAGTGTCAGTCTTTCAGAAATTGTTCTAATATGCTGATTTGATGCTCAAGAAACATTTATCAGTATCAATACTGAAAACAGTTGTGCTGCTTAATATTATTGTGGAAACTAATAAAAGTATTTAAAAAAAACTTTCTGACCCCAAACTGTTGAACAGCAGTTTATATTTTTTATATTAATATTTATATTTTATGACCTTTAAAAACAATTTGGCAATTTCACAGGTTAACAATAAGCATATTATTTGTTATTTATTTTTGACTGTATTGACAAACCCCAAAACATTTTATTTGGCTATTTTTTAATATATGAATGCACCTTTAGTGCTGGATTGTGTCTTTGAATGAGATTAAGCAATATGATTAACAGATTTAGACTTGCATCTCATCTCTGAGAGCAGAGGGCATAACGATTTTACTAGGGTATTTATATGAGGTCACTGTTGCTAGGCTATTAATGGTAACACTTTAGTAACCGGCTGCAGTGATTGGCTATTACCCTGCACTATTCAAGGGCCGACAAAATACAACCAAATCAGCATAATACAAGTGGGATAGCTGTCCATATCAAATCGCACCCCAGTGCAAGCAAACGTGTGGGTCCCATAAAATACCAGTCATTAACATGTCCTCTTTCTGATCCCCACAGCTCATCTGTGCCAACTGTGCAAATCCCAAAGAGAGGGTAATGTGTTTATCTATGGCATATTTCTACCCAGCTTCCTCTGGTCTGTGACATGGGGCCACAGGTGTGTTTTGTCTACTCTTTTCCCATTAGCCTATCACAATAGAAATGAGCTCTCCTACAGGATGCAGCTTGAGTGTGCATCCCAAAATTTTGACAGTACCACAATTTCCACAAATATTTCAACAGCTTGCATTTTCTCAGGCACCCCCTCGCCTCCTGTGCCTTTTCCTAACCGACAACCGATTATCGTAAACCAATTATTAACCAACCGTTAACGTCAAGAATATTTAAAATTAGAACTGAATTAAATTACAAAGAATAAGTGTCTGTAACCCGTTAAAAATACTAACATTTGTTTTCCGGGGATTAATTTTGCATACGCAAAAAGCAGCAAACAATAGAACATGAGGATTCACATGATCACCACGCACCTGCAGCGCTTCTGCGAGCGGAGAAAAATATAATAAAGATAGGAGCTATTATAACGAATAAATAGGCCTATACTAGATATATATATATTTTCACCTAAATTATAATTTAAGAAAACAAAAGAAAAACTGTGCAACAAGCAGCCCACTCTAAAAAAATCCTGGGGTTATTTTTTTAACCCAAATGCTGGGTTGAGCCTTTTTTGGGGTTATTTTATCAGTGTTTGGGTATTTTTTGTGTTACCCAGCCTCTGGGTCAAATTTAAAAACCCAATGTTTGAGTATTTTTTAGTGTTACTCAGATCCTGGGTCAGAGTAACCCAGCGGTTGGGTTATTTATCGCAGGGATTTTGCGTCATCTCGAATTTAAGCATTTCTTTGGTAAATACAGGTTTGTGTACATTTTATTTTATATTCATGCAGAAAACCTTTTAAAATATTTCTATAAATTACAGAAAAAAAGTGACTTTAAACCTTTAACATTGTATTAATCGGTCAAAATTCGTATCGGTCGGTTAACGGTTAAAATGAACATCCCTAATCCGTACTTTACTGGAGTAGTTTTATTTTGAGTAACTTTTACTTCACTACATTCCAAAGCATAAGATCGTACTTTTTACTTCACTATATTTCATTAAACATATTGTTACTCCTTATAATATATCACGTGCTCCGAGATGCAGAAGCAGTGTCATGAACCAACAGATTATTTTCAATGAACCTTTTAAATCAGTTTGCAAAATCGCAAACAAACGATTAATTCATGAATAGGAATGATCCGATTGCAGCTGTTCTCGAGTCGACAACTCACGGATTCAAATGATCCGTTTAGAGTGAGTCGCCAGTGAAGGGGAGATGCTGTGAGCACACGTCCGCGTCTGATGCTTCGAAAACTAAGTAACTAAATGTCGAATTTTAACATTAATTATTGTAACAGGAAATTACATTTAAGTCAAAACTCTGTTTTTTGTGAACTAAATCTGCGATAAAAGGTGATCTATTTAAGACCAGTGAAATTCTTGAAATCACACACATCAACATCAGTGTCTATGTTTTAGATCAGAAAAACGAAACATTGAAATAACACAGATTAAATAAAATAACTCCTGCACATTCATATTTCCCGTTGCTGTAACGTTAGCAGTTTTATTAAAATGCTACGCATTTAGCCTTATGTGACGTCTGATTTTATATTGCTTTAACAGTATACATTTTTATATTGTTTAGATCAACTAGCCGAGTAGACAGATGAATGTTTATTCATAACCATACTGAAAATAAGTAAATATTGTTAGCTGTTGCTAACTGTCTAGCTAACAAACTTGCTGGTGCCAAGTTGAGGAAATCTTTAGATATTAGATTACACCTGAGGGAAAAAGAAAGGATATGATGTTCAGAACATGGTAACTACAGTAATTATCAAAGTGGGAAGTGATACTCTCTGGGGACATTTGGCCAGGGCTGTATTTACTCCACAGACAAGGTTTGAGAAGAAAAAAATAATTATGAAAATAGATTTATATTTTCCTTAAAATGTTCTCCCTAACATCAGGCCTTATCCTCATGTCATACATAACTGTGACGTTCTGTAAAACAACAAGTTTTATAACACTTTTTCTTACTGGTGAAAATTAGACGGTCAAATCTGTTTTCTCTCCGGTACATCGCAGTGTAAGCTTCCAAACACAGGATGCATTAAAAATAGAAATGGGAAAGTAAAACCTGTAATTAACTCATATTAAATGTGTTTAAAGCATTCAGGGCAGTAATGTATGCAGTGTTCATTCAAGCTTTTGCTATCATTGACTAACTAAGTCACAGCCCAACAGTGCTGCAATAACTAACGGATAATAGAAAAATGTACCACAAACTTCATTATCTAGTCTGTTCTCTGCGCTGTGCACTTTAACTTCCATCAGTCATGGAAAAAAATGCAGTCTACAGACAAAACACACTAAAAAAGAGCAGAGGGTGCATGACCCTAGTTGTCCTAAACATGAGAATGCTTTATGTTATATATTATTTAAGCCAACTTATGTACTCATATATATGTGTTTCAGACATGTTTTTCCAGCACATACAGCACAGCACATTACATTTTATGGTTATATTGTCCTGACAGCAAGCAAGTCTCGGTTAAACTTTATAGACTTCACTGAGTGGAAGCAGACACATTCTGTCCAAACAGACAGAACACAACAGAGGACTGAAGCACAATAATTCTGACTAAATATTGTTGCTGGATGTTCAAATTAGTCAATTAATGGTATTTCTATGAAAGCAGTAACTGTAAAGTTATCATAATGAATTTAATTGGATACCAATGTAAAAACTATATTACATGTACATGTCAAAACTGTGCACAATTTTGTAACATTTACATTTGAAATCTTTTAGCCTGAATATGTAAGTCCACTTAATTTATTTTCTTAGTCTTCAATCTCAACATTGTTTGGAATATAACAGAGAGCAGGATGTGGAATAAAATACAGTAAATTAATTATTAATTTTACTGTTTACCGATATTCAAAGAACAACATTATTATCTGATATTATATAACTGTAACTTAAAGGGATAGTTCACCCAAAAATGAAAATTGTGTCATTTACTCACCCTCAAGTAGTTCCAAACCTGTATGAATATCTTTGTTCGACAGAACACAAAGGAAGAAATTCTGAATAATGTGGGAAACAGAGCAGTTCTGGGGCACCATTGACTTTCATAGTATTTGTTTTTTTCCTACTATGGAAGTCAATGGTGCCCCAAAACAGCCTGGATACAAACTTTGTTCAAAATATCATCCTTTATGTTCAGCAGAACAAAGACATTCATACAGGTTTGGAACTACTTGAGGGTGAGTAAATGATGACAGAATTTTCATTTTTGGGTGAACTATCCCTTTAATGTGATTTTATTGCATACTTTGCTGCAAGATTAACCAGATTTAAAGAACAAAAAGTCTGACTGTCTGAAAATGTGTGCGTGTGAGAGTATGTTTGTGTTTGGATTTCCTGCACCTGCAGTGTGGGCAGGCAGCTGCTGATAGCTATAAACAGCCAGTGTCATGCTGTAACGGGCAATATCTTTGCCGGAGTGGCTGAAGCTTAGTGTGGTGTCTCATTTCGGTGTGGTTTTTATCATTTAAATGGAGTGTACCTGGTTGGTTGCTGAGCACCAATGGCAGGTTCTGGCCTAGCAGGTTAGTGTCCATTGGTTGGGGACAGTCCTGTGTCATTGGCTCCTCTGGGGGAATATAAGCTGGTGGAGGGGTTTCTTTTGAAGCAACAACACAAAAAAAAGAAAACAGACAAAAGAGATTTTGATAAATAAAACGATAAATAGCATCCCACAAAATACAAATAGCTCTCAATACATACAATATAAATATACCTAAAATTATATACTTTTTTACATTCACAAAATATGTAGTCAAATATAGTAGTGTAGATTTCTACAGAAGAACATTAAGTCTTATTTTTTTAATTCATATTTGAAAATAAATCAATATTGTGTTTCCACTATTTTTACCTTAATGTATACTTTCAGTACCATATTATACATTATGAATATAATCACACAAGTTCATCCTCTATGGTTTCTCAAAACATTGTTTTTTTTTTCCTTTTGGAAGAAAGCAAATAAATGCTGTTCTTTTGATTAATCCAAACATATTGCAACATTTATAATACAAATAAATGTTTCTTGAGAAGCACATCAGCATATTATAATGATTTCTAAAGGAGCATGTGACTTTGAAGACTACAGTAATGGCTGCTGAAAGTTCATCTCAGATTTTATTCTTATACAAGTACAATAAAAAAAATAAAAAAAATCACAATATTACTTTTTGTTGCATTTTTGATCAAATAAATGCAGCTTTGCTGTGTGAATAAACACCTCTGTATAAAAAAAACAACTATTTTCTCTTTTCTTGATTGTTACTTTAAAGACAGTGAAATAGCATAAGCGCAGTTCACCTGGCATCTGAAAAGGGCTGCCTGGGTCCGAGCTGGATGGAGAATGGGGCAAGGTGGCTGAACTGCCTGTGCCGCTGTTGGGCGAGCTGGGGTAGCTGTTGGTTGGGGAGTTCGGGGTGAAGGGAAGGGCATTCGCTGGCTGCTGTTGAAAGGAGTCAGGGAAGGTGGCGTTCTGAGGCATAGAGGGTTCCGTCTGGTGGAGTGGGTTACGGAAGCGTGGCAGCATAGAGAGTTTCGCATTGAACTCGCTGTTTCGTGGCACCAGCACAGGTGGCAGCACTGAAGGAAGAGAGGAGAAATATGTCATGCATAAGCAATCTGAATGGAGTAGGTGACAGGAGAGTCCATCAAACTTTGACAAATGAATGAGATATGAATTTATGTAGCTGCTGCACACTGGTGGTGGTTGATGAGAGACTCCCCCCCCCCCCCCCAGTGTATTTACAGTGTATTGCTGTATTGTACAGCAATACACAATAAAGCGCTATATAAATGCATCATTCATTCATTCAAACCACTATGACTTTCAAAAAATATATATTTTGGTGCAACTGTTTGTGTCCATACAATGAAAGAACCACCTGCGAGAGACAGGTGTCGACATTCACAGGCCTGCACTACACAAGCGTGTGCAAGGCGGGCAACTAGTCTTTCCTGCTATTGTCTGTGTGGGTGACAGAAGTTCCTGTAAAACTCTTCCTCTATACAGCCACATGTTTCAGTCTCCACACACACACACACACACACACGTGTACACAGACTCTGGCCTGAACAAAGCCCTCATTCTGCCTCCGCCTGGAATTTCCTGCTCCTGCTCTCATAATGTGCACACACACACACACACACATACTGTGGACAGCTGTTTCTATGTTGTCAGCTGACCCTCATCTTCTGCTTAGCCAACAAAAAGGGGGCTGTGCGTTTGAAGTCTATTCTCTCACCATAAGCAGAGGTAAAGAAAATGTTCTTGTTTCCCATAAAGACACACACAAACACAGAGCACAGGTTTAGACTCCACAGTTTTCTCTCAAGCGGTATCAGGATCAAACAAATGAGAAAAGCACCTGGCAGAGGCCAGAGAGAGATATGGAAGGGGAAGGACAGAAAAAGAAAGACCATGTGCATGAACCATGGGAAGGGAAAACTCAAGAACATGCATGAAAAAAGGTACATATGGGCTATATAATCCATATGGGATTCACTGACAGAGAAAGATAAATTAATAAATAAAAACTGCACACCATTTTCATACAAGATGATATCATTACTGTCTAAAACAGAACAGTCACATGGACAGAATCTCATTGCTTTAAAAACAAAACAACGTCCAGTTTAGTGATATTTACAGGATCCAACACCTTTTAGCCAATGAACATTTATGACTTTTCCAGCCGTTTATGACTTCTGAAAAATACAAATGTTTTTTTTACAAACATTTCATAGACATTTAAATCACAAGGAACAAATGATTATAGTGGATGAAATATATGACTTTAACATTTTTGTAATTTCAATGACATTTACAGACCATGACATTTAAACACATCTTTGGATATGTCCAGGTTTTCTATGACTATGTATAAATTGTGAATGAATTTGTGTTTTTGAACAAATCTATAAAGAGACTCCATGCATTCCATGCATCATAATTTCTGTTCACATGAGTCTTGCCCTTTTGAAGCACATGACTGCTTATGAGCACAAGCCAACATCATTTGAGTGATGATTGTGAAGCAGCAATTCATCAGTTTGACCTACTGAACAAATTCAGTGCTTCTTAGATCGAGTCTCCATTTTCACAAAATGGAAGAGATTAATAGAAATTATAGATCTGCTTTTGTCATGTGGAAAACAGCTTTTGATGCTTAAACAATCTTTCTAGAGTCTCAAAGTATATTCTGTGGAAATACAAATGTTAATTATAAGAATAATAAAATTAAGTTCAACCAATAACTATAAATATACTGCCCACTGCAACAGACGATAATATTCCCTTTACTATGAGAAAACGAAGTCGAGTGCATGCTGCTGATAGGCAGTTATATCTTCTTTGGTGTGAATGGGCCTCAAGACTTGTGTTAGTAGACGGTCTTTAAAATATTAATAATGGGAATGATTCAGTGACTATCATAATAAACTTGGCACCATCTATTGTCATAATGATGTAGCCTAAAGAAAGGATCACTGAATGAATCCAAATGAACAAATTCAAAAGATTCATATCACTGGGATGAATCAATGAGCCCCAACCACTAGTACAATGAATCCCAACCACTAGTACAATGAATCAATCTGCTTCTAGTATTATTTTGTGCTCATGAACAACCGGCTCAAATATATTTAAACACTGACCTGGACTGTCCACCCTCTTGTAGTGGTAGGGATTGATGCACACATCTTTCTGCTTAGCTCCAAAAGGGAACTCGCAACACTCCAGGGCCTTGAGCTCATGGTGTGACTGCAGGTCGGGCCAACGCCATACGCGGCAGTAGATGACATGAGGCAGCCCTTTCCGGTGTGACACCTGGAGCCTTCCGTCCAGCGAGCGGGGGATAGTGACACAGTTGCTTGGCTGACCGGGGCAGCTGAGTGCCCTCTCCAGCTCCTCCATAGCACCCTTTTTCTTCTTCAGCTTCTTGACCAGAGCATCCACCGCCTTCTCTGCCCACTTCTCTTCTTCGTCACCTTGCTTCCAGCCCAGCAGTCGCTTGACTGCCGGGCTGGTGAAGGAAAAAAGTGAGGTGACGTTCATAGTGGCGCCACGTGCGCCCCAGGCAAAGCGGTCACAGTTACTCCGTAGGATTCAGCCACACAGGAACAAGGAACTTCTGCTCTGCCTCCTCCAAGAAAATCTAAATACTCAACCACAGCGACACATGGACAGGGGTAATTACTGAAAGCTGTGTTGTTCCCGAGCTAGGTCAGACTGTCAAGTGCACCTGTAAAGAGACAGACAACTCAGTCAGACATTTATACTTTGGGATCAGTTCAAAATATCAAACATATTTTATATTGTTACAAGACGTACTATCAATTTATACCAATACAATTTATTGCCCAGGCCTATCTATACTGCACAATAAATGTCTTATTTACATTGTTTATACATGGTTGGTTATATTACAGCAAAACAATTTGCAAGTGCGCAGCACTCACACTGAACAAACTGTGATGTATTGAGGAGACACTGACTTAGAAGCTTCTGATTGGTCAATGCATTCATGCGCTCAAAAAACTTGTCTATGATTGGCCATAATACTTAGTGCTGCAAAAACACAGTGTAAATAGAAACCCTTGACGCTCAGAGCTCTCCAACAAACAAGAGAATTTGAAAGCACCCATCTCAAAACAGTATTGCATCAACCCTGGTATCATTTAAGTAATTTAAGTATTGACTTGGTGCCAATACTTTTGACAACACTACATCAGACTATGGCTGTGACCAAAATCTGAAAAATTCTGCCTTCCCAACATAGGTAGGAAGGCAACAAAGCACATCTAAACCCGATTGGGTCATACCCTATCTAATGAGATACCTTTATCCAGTCAATTTGGAAGGAAATCAGAAAATTGCAGTTGGTAGTAATTTTGTTAGAAAATGTTTTTAAATAACTTTTAAACTTTTGATTTGATTTCTAGCAATACATTTGTGTTTTAGTAATTAAAACATTTAATATTTAATATATTTTTGCCACGGGTTGTTTTTCATGTCCGCGGGTTGAAGTGACCCCAATAACGTGATATTTAGCCCCTAAAATGCTAATTTTACCAGGGGAACCCCACCAAAAAAACATGTATTTTACCCCCTGGAACACGATTGTAACTGGGGGACCGGGCAACTATTTTGAGCTAGTTTTGAGTAGCAATTGGGTGGGTTTTATTGAGAAAACCTGGCAACCCTGGCTGTAGATGATTTTACCGTTAAGCTGCATTAGAAGCCTTTCTGAAATCAGTTTAGTGAGGTATATTTTGCACAAATACATTAATGCCGCCAATCCAGAGCAAATGACGCAATACATCTTCTACCCTGAGATCACTGTGATGACGACGTCATTCTGTTATGGCTTCTCGGAATGGCTGGCTTTATGGTCACAGCATAAAGATTCCAATTACATCTGCTCTATGGTAAGTTCTCAAAATGGCTTTCAGGATATGGGAAGTGGGATGTATTTATACGGCACGCTAAATTATACTGGTGTGACACACTACTAAATGTGATGCTGTATAGCACTGAACAATGTCCTGACTCATATCAGTTTCCTCATTCGTGAAGACGCTGCAGCTTAAACCAGGATGCCATTCAGGAGACCACTGTAGGCTTTGAAACATATTATAGATTCTAGTTAGCCAATCACTTGGTCAAAAAAAATAAAAAGTGTAAAACGGGAGCCTTTCCACATGAGAATAGAGAGGAAAACACATTTGGAATAAAGGTTAGTGTCAATTCGGAGAGATCCCAAAGCAGCCACTCACTAACCAGCATTCAGGGAAGGGAAATAAGAGAGCACGATGCAAGAGTTCACACTTCTTTTGACGTTACCAGATGGTTCTGCACATGGGCGTAACCACCATACACTTATATACCAATAATAGGCCTATTATATTGTAATATGTGACATATGATATGCCCTCCTTTTATGAACCCTGGTTGTAGCCTAGTGGATCTGTTGTTATTTCCGATTTACTTTCAATTTAGGAAAAACAAGGGAAACAAAACTGTGTGACCACCCCCCCTCGATTGTACACTTGGTTGAGCCCGTAAACGCCGGCTTGCGGCATCATTTGAAAAAAACGATCAGTCCGACTCCGACTGTCACTGGTGCTTAAATGAAATGAAGGTAGGAGCTAAAAGAAAGAAGCAGGACAAACATTCGCCTTTTTTTTCAGACGGTAAGCAAGTAGACACCTTAAAAGTAGTGCCATGGTCAAAAATACCGCGGCAATTTTTGAATAAATGTGAAAAAATATCACGTTTAAATGGCTCAGTCATTAGCATGATACCCTGAAAATAGGCTGAATAATGAACTGCTGGAGTCACAGACCAAGGAGTTCCCGCACTTCCCACTCCATTGATAAGCCTCTATTCATTCGTTGATGGCCTGGCCTGTTTGTTTTTACGATCTGATCCACGACTGAACTTAAACAAAAATATCTGGGGGAGGGCTCACATTTGGACCCCCCCAATATCTATACCATGGTTACGCCCTTGGTTCTGCATAGCATCCTCATTGGAATAAAGCAAGAGGCCTCAAAAACATTTCTCAGGGTGAGAAGATTTCACATCGAATACGATAACTGAACCACTTCTAAAACATTATTCTTGCTCTTTTTTCTCTTCTTTCCACACATATGAAAAAGTCTACGGTTATTTTGTGTTGCCAAGGACTTTCCAGTCCATCAGAGTCTGGGAGGCAAAATAGTTTTTTTTCTACTGATTCTGTTCTGGCCCATCAACACTAGATGAGTAAGGTGACATCAGTTAACAACTATTTGAACTATGCTGAGTGCTAAGAATAATGTTGTCCTCGGTGAGTGTGACTACCCTCAGCTACTGTTTCAATTTAGAAAGCTTGTCTGATTGTAGGTTACAAATACAATCAGGGCAAAGTATCACAACACAACCACCTCGGTCTATAGTAGGACTGGGCGATAAATACATTTTATTGAATAACTCGAATGTGTGGTTTACATCGACTTGTTTGAATGAAAATCGGTTTTCTCTTTAACATCTGCCGACGCTCGCCTCTAGGCTCCCGTAGTTCTGAAAGGGCTCAGCCCTTCCCCCGCTCGTTTGCCATAAGTTGGGCCAATAGACAATAGGTGTGTTCGACTTGAAGCAGTACTGCACAGAATGATCACTGTGTGCCAGTCGAAGCTTGTCTTATCCATTACACATTTAAACAACTAACAATGACTTTAAACGCTTTGTTAGCGAGTGCAGAGCGCGCGTTTGGTGCGCGCGTCTCAGAGCTCGCGCGATTTCACTGACAGCAGTTTCGGTGGATCTTAAGAGGAACGCGAACCATTTCTCCTTCGCCATCTCTGTGAGTGCATTAAACCCGTTATGATTATATAGGCAACTCGATGTCCTGTGCTGTTCCATTCATTCAGTGCAGCTTTGAATGCGGTTGTGAATCCTATACATATTGGGTTCTGACGGTCGTATAATAATAGAATGCTCTATGAACGCTCTGTGAAGTGATGTTGCCATACTAGCCTTTAACTTCTGCTCTAGAGTCTTGTTTGTGTTAAACATGGCAGAAAAACAGTTTTAAGTAGGGATAACTGCAGGCTCGTGCAATGGGTGTGGCTAAAGGTGAAAAGCATCAACGCACTCCATGCTAATAGACATTTTTGTAATCGCCACAATCGATGACGTAGACGAATCTCTGCAGCCCTAATCGTGATCCTTCCCCCATACCGGATTTTTTTTTGCTTAGGCCACTTCACCGAGCCCTACTCTATAGTTTAAATTTGACAATATTTTTACTCGATAAGTTTCTTACAAACTAAAAAAAAAAATGTCATTGGCTTATAAACTAGCATGGACTCACAGTTGGAGTCATTCAATGAAAATAGTTGCTATTTATTAACTACAGAGAGAGTAATAGCTGTTATCGTGGTCCACAGCAAAAGGGAGGCTAAAAAATTGCTGCTATATTTAGCATCAACTCGCAGCCAAATACTCATTTAAACCTTGTGCTGTTGTCAGGGAGGAGATGAGCAAAGGGCAGGAAGTGCATCACCAATAACCTGCAAGATGGAAAATATATATATTTTTTGGTTGGTCTTTAGGTTCACTTTGATTAAGACGAGATCTAATTTTTGTAGTCTTTCATAATAGAACCTACAATTTCAGTGGACAGGAAGTAAGAATGCATGGCAAATTCTTTCTTCTTAAGAAAAGCTAAAGAAGATAACAGATGGGTTAAAGATAAATATGTGAGGAATTTTCCAACTGTTCTTGCTGAATAAGGACCAGTTGAGCTTGTAAAGACTTCATGCCATGGAAGATCTGTCAGTTAGTGAATCAATGCGTATGTATTCTTCTATTGCTTAATGCTTTTTTCAAATTAACAGTCATACAGTAATACAGATCTTTCAGCTCATCTCATACAATTTTCAGTTTAGGCATAATGTTTACATATAAAATAATTAATAATAATAATACTTCATAATGCATTCTGCTCTATTTTGACCTGGAATAGATAAATACATTTAAAATAATTTATACTTTATTTTAAGGTGTCTTTGTTACAGTATATAACTTTAGGTACTGAGTAATATTAATTAACTACTTACTATTATGGTTAGGGTCAGGATTAGGGTTAATTGCTTGTAATTAGGGTTGGGTACCGAACTCTGTACTTTTAAGGGTACCGGACAAATTGCGTCAGCACTACCGAGTATCGATTTACATTAAATAATTCGGTACCAAATTTTGGTACCTGAGAACGCATTTGGGCTAGAGGTCTGGGTTTCGGGTTAATGTTTAATGGATAGCTTCGGGCTCGGGTTCATAGCTAAACCAAAACTATATGCAGAGGCTTCGCTGCTTTCATAGATGCATGCACACACATTGCACACAGATATCAGAGATCGCGCAGAGCACAAACAGCACACTTTTATTAGTAAAATAGCTTCGACAGGCTACTGACTCGCAAGTCACAACATTATATTTATCTGCAATGAGGTGGCAAAATCGCTGTTTTTGAAGTAACTAAGCCTCATTGCTTGTAGAGAGAGACGCGCAGACGCAGGTTCACACGCACGCGCAACATTCATACCCCCTTCTCTCTCGGTCTCTCTGTCTCTCTCTCTCTCGCTAATTCAAATAAATGATTAATGCATTCAAATAAATAAAATCTTATTTAAGATCTTATGTCTGACTTAATGTAGACAGAATGCTAACGAGCCTTAACTGACAAAAAATGACCATAATTTGCACGGTGGAAGAATTATCTTCTTGTCCATACAAAATTCATAAACTCGGCAGAATATATGCGACCGCTGCACCCTGATGTTCACAAACTTTCATAACTGGTAAATGTTTGTGAAATGGCAGAGCCTTGATTAATCTGTTTCTTTGCATGCAATCGTGAAATGCAGCCTTTTTCCTTTTTTTTTTGTTGGCTATTCGTTGTGGGGGGGGGGGGGATTTCGGGTCGGGTTCGGGCTCTAAATTTAACTGTGCCGCTCGGGTCGGGTCGGGTCGGGTTGGGTCAGACAATCTCGGGTACGGGCCGGGTTCGGGCTTCAGTTTTGAGCCCGTGCAGACCTCTAATTTGGGCGCATACAAGAGAGAGAGGCACTGTGACATGATGTCACCCCTGCAACTCTTTAAAACAAACACACAGGGAAAACCTAAATGTTCTGAAGTGTTTTACATTTCTAGGGTCATATGGACAGGATGGCGGAGTACATTCATAAAAACGGGATTTACTCTATAGCGCGGAATGCCATGGAATTCGTCAAGTTTTGGATGAATAGAAGGTCTGTCACTTAATTCGAATTGCTATATGAACTAGTGTATGTGAATATTAAAACGCAAAAAGACGTTTTAAATATTTCTGAAAGAAAAAAAAAAATTGTAGGGCCCTATTGATAAAAATGTTGAAATTGAGAGTTTTGGACTTATTTTTTCACTTAAATAATTTTTTGTAATTACACAGAAAGTAAAGTACCAAAAAAAGGTACCATTGGGTACCGGTACCGAATTTCAGATACCGATACCGTACCGGTTCAAATGTGAACGGTACCCAACCCTACATGTAATTTACATTTATGCATTTAGCAGACGCTTTTACCCAAAGCGACATGCAGTGCATTCAGTCTATACATTTGTTTTGTCAGTATGTGTTCCCTGGGAATCAAACCCACAACCTTTGCACTGCTAATGCAATGCTCTAACCACTGAGCCACAGGAACACAGGAATGTAATTATGCATAATTTATAGGTATTATAATAGTAAGTTAAATAAAGTGTTAATAAAGCTTGATCTCACACACTTTTGTAAAAACACACACTTTGGGACTGAATTTTAAGAACATAGGCTACATGCCTATTGAACCATTGCAGCATGCAGGTTTGTGCAAGTAATATAGACATAGTTTGAAAATACTGCAAAGTAATATTTTGTTGTTTTGATGTTGTCTTGTTAGAATTTGAATATGGACTGTTTGAATTGATGCTAATAATTCTCAGATTATATATTCTCATAAACTTCATATACTGACGACAATTTAAAAAAAATTATCAGGATTACTGAAACCTATTTATTTATTTTTTCATTTTTGCTTTTCTGTAGTTCTTCTAAAATGTGAAATGCCAAATGACTTCTCAATTTTATAATTGCTAAAAAGAGGTATTACAAATATGACAAAATCCTACAGTTTAAAACCAATAATAACATTACCATTGTGAAAGAAAAATGACTAACTTTGAAACAAAACTACGTTAAATTTAATCACTAAGCAAATCTGAGATTCTGATATCAAAGTGACTACATAATACTACAGAGAACATATGACACACTAAACTCTCGCTAAGAGCTAAGGAGTATAGTAACTCTTCAACACCTTTGTGTGACTGTTACAAGTATCTCCCTGACACACCAAGAGCCTCTTTATCTCTACGTATCACAGGCTGCCAGAGGCTTCTCATTGTCAAAGGCTGTAGGTCCACTTCAAACTCAAATATACATGCAGCTGTTCCTTTAGGGTAGCTGTCATACATGTTGAAAGTGCCCTTTCCGAACCCAAACACCGCACGGATCTGGTATTCCCATAGCAGGTGCTGTTTGAACATCCGTAGATGCTGTTCTCACACCAGGCCCTTGGGTTTGGTAAGATCTTTTGGTCTGTCTGGTTAGAACTAAGCTTTGATGACCACCGACATGTCTCAGAGTTGCTGTCCAGCTGCCTTGTTTAATTCAATTCCATGTCATTTAGAGAGGAACTCCACAGTCCAAACATCTACGCAAAGGCTGTCGGAGTGATGGGAATTGATACATATTATTGAGGATTCATAAAATCTGACCACTGGTCTGACCACACACTTACATAAAGGGTCAATATACCACTGTATTGACTCAGACAATGTTAGTGTGGGCTGCCTGGAGCCCAGTCAAAACAACCAGTACTTGAAGGCAAGTTCACTGTTTGAGCCAACTGCTTAGTGCACTGACAAGGGATGCAAAAAATGGGTGGAGACGAAATGAGCATAAGATGAACGTGAAGGGGTCTTGTCAGTGAACTGTGATTGAGCACTTGCTGCTTGAAAAATTGCGCAAATGGAAAAAAACGGCAGTTTCGGTTCCACATTTGCAATGCAGGGCAGCCATTAAAAGGCAATCATAGCGCATTCAGCTAGTGCTCTCCGGGCCTAAGTGCATGTAAATATTAGCATTAGCTTGAGAGTTGGTGCAGCGGGCAGAGCTAATGTGGCTCTCATCATGCAACTTTGACAGCCTTGACCCCCGCATCATCTCCATGTATCATTTTGCGCTGGTTCAGTGCCGTTAATCAATTTAGGAGGCAGTAATGATGCTCTCTCTGCCTTCCCAGGAGACTCTGCATTATAAAGAACTTACATTATTTATCAAGGGCTGGATCTGGGGCCGTCCATTAAGCGCCAGCTCTATTGCGATCTTCTCGAATAAAAAAACAAGGGTTGGGGGGTTGGATAAATGGAGAAGGAGGGATAAAATGAAAGTGAAAGTCAGAGAGACAGACACTCAGAACAAGTGCGCTTTGAACTCCATGTGATGCCACTTTTAAATAAAACTGGCCAAAGGTTCATGCACAACAGCTAATGCTCTGTAAACTGATGGCTAATTGTTTGTTCTTGGTATGTTGTGAGTCACTGTGGAGCTTCGCTGTTTACTATGAGCCTACAAACCACTAGGATTACAAAAGAAGGTTGACCGGTTACACTTCTTGAAAACAAATCATTGGAAAGGTATTTCATATGTTTGAGTCCACACACAGACCTGAGCACGCCATGGATGCATTCACGTTACACTTAACAATCCGAAAGCAGGAGTACTATGTTGGTCTGTGAATAAAATACCTGTCAGATGTCTTGTAGCTATTATGATATTGTGATAGTTTGTTATTTTTAATTTGTTTACGTATTTATTAGATATCTGTCTCTTTCTCACAATATTAACACCAACAATAACAATACAAATAATGATGAAAACTACTTTTTAGGTCTGTGAACAATGTGCCAGTTATCTTATATTATGATATACAGTTGTTATAATGCTTAACTATAGTGGACAGGAGGATGATGATTAATAATATGATTTAATAATAATATGATTTAATAATAATAATAATAGCAATTAAAATAATAATGAACAGCATTTACAATCTGTACAAGCAAAATGTAATTACTTGTATTTATTTTATAAAAATAATAAATAAACATAAATAAATATATAATAATAATAATAATAAAGTTAAAAAACATCCTAAAATTGTATTAAGCATACGATTAACTGTGACCCCATGCACAAACAAAATCTATCTGGAAACGTACAGTAACTACATAAAATTTTATGTATTTTATTTAGACAATTTTTAAACTTGTAAGCTTTGATTTTCAAAATTGTTACCACAGGGGGTCTGCCGATTTCTGTTTGCTCCCAAAGTTTTGTAACAAAAATTGAAATCTGAATTTATCAGAAACACAATATTTAATGAAAGCTAACATCAAAACACTAACGTTTTATTGTACATCTTGTATTAATGTACTGAAAATGTATTAGTATAATGTCTCTAAACTCTCTATACATTCAATAATGGTTATTTCAATGGCTTTCTAATGTAGTTATAGGCCAGCTTTAAAATGCAACACACCGTTTATACAATGTACGAGAGAGTCACTGCTCATCTCAGTCCATCAAGGTACCTAGACAACTCAAACAATACAGTAAATTAAATGCTGATATAAAACAAATCACACACACACACTCCTTTTCTCTGTCTGTCCCAACAACACAAACACAATGTGTGAGAATAAAACAATCCAAGCAAATCATGGACAAGGACAAATTCTTGTCCTTTGAGTAATCTGATATGTCATCTTCAATGATGTCAGGAAATCTGGCTCAGGTCTCACAGGCTCTGCATGCATCATGTAAGGGGCAAATATTCACTGTAAGTGACCTGTATGATTTATTGCCATTTTTGAACCATCACAAAAGTACCCTACAACTGCACAATAAACCGAGCTGGGTGGTAAAGCGCGAAATGAAGCATATTGGAATTAATAATATATTTAAAGTAATGACTAAATAGATTTGAACTAATTTGTGTGGATTTAATAATAAATCAAGGTCAACAGTTATAAAGCATATAAACGAATACAACACAAAAATGTTATATTTGTATTATATTATTGAAACTGACTGCAAACATCAACAGCACAAACATCATGTGACAGACAGTCAAACAAAATTGTACTTTATACACTAGAAACAGCATGATTTCGTGAGAACAACACGCTGATGTGCACGCGCACACACACCATAGCAAACACTGAGACTGATATACTCTCTTGAGTTGTTATGAAGAGCCACCAAGTTGGATGCTTCATTACTGCTCTCAATGCGCGATAAACTCTCGCTAAGAAGAAATACATTGCGCGTTCCTCTAAAAACCATTTACAAAAGTGCCGTTTGTAATTTCACAGTTTCTTGACGCGTTTAAAAAGAAACCTAAAGTTTACTGTACCTTGTGCGCCACCTCGACGCGATCCTTCACAGCACTCAAACACAGCCAGAGCCAGACTCGCTGCGCTCTCGCTTGGCGTCAGTGTGTCGCGGACCGCCGCACCCTCCGCACCGAACTCGTATCACGCCGCGGGATATAGTGAGGGGCGGTGCGCAAGTCCTAACAAGTCCTACTTTTTTTACACATTCAACGTTTTCAAAGTACTGTGGAATGAATTATGTAACATTGTAACAAAGTAGCCCACTCTTTCTAGGGCCCGAGGAGGCCAGGCACTCTGTAGCCCATAGTGGCACTGTCCTGGGTAGGACCGTGGTTAAACATGTGGAGCAATGAGCGTATCAAGTGATGCTGTGTTAATTCAGCTCCACATACAACAACTTCAGATGTGATTTATCACTGTACAGTACAGTAGGGTGAATACAATAGGTAGTGTGTGACAAGTTGTAAAGAAACCAAGTGAGACCAAGAAATCCTCAAAGACATTGATGCCATTTGGATTTGCATGTTTTCAAAACAACACAAATTATCAGAAAAATTTCACCCAGTATTTTAAGGTATCACGTTGATTGATTGATTGATTGATTGATTGATTGATTGATTGATTGATTGATTGATTGATTGATTGATCGATTGATTGACACGAGTGCCTTAATTGCTAATGTAAAATAAAATGTACAAATATTTTTCTTGAAAGGGATTTAGATTATATTTTAAAACTATTAAACGAGTTTTAATAGTTTTTATTTATTTTTTCAATTTTGATTTAGCCTAATTTATAAAAAAATAAATAAAGAAGGAAAGAAATAGGCCTGTAGATATAAATAAATAGTTATAAATGAATAGTTTCCTGAAATGCTATGAAGCAACATGAATCAAATCTTTACTAAAGAGTTCATTTATTTATTTTAAAATGCACTTGTAATAATTCTGAGTTGTAAAGTTTCAGGCAATATGTCACCATGGCAGCACAGCTGTAGCCTAATATTAAATATAACAATATGAGTAGGTTTTTCATGCAAAATCATGTTAACATAGACATTGTTTATTGATCTTGAGCGGGGTTATAGCAAAATAAATACAATTAAATATAAATATTTTCTTACTTAAAGTAATACTCTTTTATTTCAACTATTTGCCAGGTGGCAACATTTCTCATTTTAAATAAAATAAAATGTACAAATATTTTTCTTGAAAGGGATTTAGATTATATTTTAAAACTATGAAACGAGTTTTAATAGTTTTTATTTATTTTTTCAATTTTGATTTAGCCTACTTTATAAAAAAATAAATAAAGAAGGAAAGAAATAGGCCTGTAGATATAAATAAATAGTTATAAATGAATAGTTTCCTAAAATGCTATGAAGCAACATGAATCAAATCTTTACTAAAGAGTTCATCCACATTTTTTTTTCTTATCTCGAAAAAAAGTGCAGATAAATGTCAACATAAGATATTTTTGCATGTAAAGCTTGTCAATCACAAGTTGTCTCTAACAACGTGAAGAACAAAACTAGAAAATTACAATCCACATCACAGACAATAAATCATATTTTCTACAAACGAAATGCATCAATGAATGCTATTTAAGACAATCTTCATGAAACCCTTCAATGTTAGGTTGCTACTGTAAATAATCATCTTAAATTGGCATATGGTAATGTAAAACAATCTATTCTTCATTAATATCCCAGCGTATTATTTGTCTGAGTGCGAGAGCTCGTGGAACTATATTATCCTGTGGCGGCGCTGGCGGAGGGAGACCATCGAGAGTAGCAGTGCTGCTCACGCAGATTACGTCACGCGGTTGGCGACAGAATGTCTGAGTGAGGCGCGAGTAAGCTGCACGTGAATGTGAAATCTGGGAAAACACTGCGAGCTGAGAGTGCGTTTCAAGAAGTGTGCAGAATTACAAAACACGTTTAATATGTCAGAAATGCATCGTATATTAACAATATATTTATGTTTTTTTTTATCTTGTAGGCTAATTGATCATCATCATTATTATAGCTTTGTTATTTTTACCTTGCAAATGTCATACAAATAAGCAGCAGCTTACTTATTTTCACTTTGTGAATTTGCATAGCTTCTTATCAGCCAGTTTTTTTACGGTAACTGCATTGGATTAATTTTCACATAACCACACATGTAAATAGGTAACAATTTGAA
This sequence comes from Oxygymnocypris stewartii, assembly GCA_003573665.1. Lineage (NCBI taxonomy): Eukaryota > Metazoa > Chordata > Actinopteri > Cypriniformes > Cyprinidae > Oxygymnocypris > Oxygymnocypris stewartii. The sequence continues at coordinate 115,551 of QVTF01007756.1, forward strand.
TGTACTCCGACTAACTCAAAATAGCCTAACATTTCTAAATAAAGCTTTCCATTGTGTATTTATGCAGTTATTTTATCGAAATGGACTAGACAGTCACTAATGTATTTTCAAACACTGATGAAGGTCTAAAATGTTTATGCTTACTGACACACCTAGGTTTAAAAAGATAAAGTCGCCTCCTAATGAGCAAGCACACTACAATGCTCATCTTGTCTCCCACTGGGCTGCTGTCAGGTGCACTTTCAATTTGAGTCCTTTTGTCTTAACAGTATCAGCCACTGCTGAGGAGGGAGGAGAGGTCGGAGGAAGACCTCTCACCTCTGTCATTGAGCTTTCATTCACCCTCATCACAATGGAGCCGGATGGTTGTGCCATGGGAATGTGAGGTTGTGTTGAAAAAGTACAGTATTGCACAAAATGAAGAAACACTCTCTAAATCAGTGGTATTTTCACTTCTTTTTGGGGAGCCAAGCTTTGCGCTTGCTTACATGTGCGACTCATTTGTGCTTTGGTGCCCTCAGCAGTCTTTGGCACAGCACTGGTGTTTTCAGTAATGCTAAGCATGGCAGAGAATCAGGCAGCTCGCATTTCAAACAGGCGCCTCCATTGACACCGTGCTTCTGCTCTTCTAGAAATAATGTCTGGAGTAGTAATATTTAAATGCTGTCTTCGAGGGCGTTTTATTTATCCTGCGAACCATCACGGACTATTAGCTCACCTGCTTAAGTACATGTTAATTTGATGCTTGAGGTAGTATGAAAAAAATGTGGAACAGCATTAAAGGAATATTCTGCGTTCAGTGCTTGATAAGCTCAATTTGACACTATTTGTGGCATGTTAAGTACAAGACTCAAATTTGACTTAAAAGAAGCAAAAATCAAGGTTAGTGTAAAGCACAAACGAATGGGGCCAAAAATAAACACTTAAAAAAACTCTTAGAAGTGAATGGGGCTAATGTTTGTAGTATTTAACAGCAGATATGTAAAGTTTATTTTAAAATGCACTTGTAATAATTCTGAGTTGTAAAGTTTCAGGCAATATGTCACCATGGCAGCACAGCTGTAGCCTAATATTAAATATAACAATATGAGTAGGTTTTTCATGCAAAATCATGTTAACATAGACATTGTTTATTGATCTTGAGCGGGGTTATAGCAAAATAAATACAATTAAATATAAATATTTTCTTACTTAAAGTAATACTCTTTTATTTCAACTATTTGCCAGGTGGCAACATTTCTCATTTTAAATTCACAAAAACTAAAACTGAAATAAAAAATATTATAAACTATGTAGACACACATACTAATGAGAAAAAACACACACAACAGAATTACAATAATTTATACATTTAAATGAAAATTTTGTTATACTAATGAAACAATGAGTATTTTCAGTTTAATGGGCCTCATTTACTTAAAAATGTACGCGCCACACTGTAACCCAGATTTAGCTTTTGTTTTTTTATTTAACAAAAGTAAGGCCAAATCATAATTTATTTGTGTGGTTATTATGCTTAGCTATTGAACACACAATATTTCTGAAGGTTGTTTTCCTTGAAGGCTTTAAATAGAAAAACTTCTCTCTGAGGTTTTGTTTTTCTAGAGAAACTTCTATAAAACACGTTCTGGAGGTATGCGGGTTCAGAGATGAGAGAGCACAGTGGCCTTGACAGCTGACGTGCCTCCTATTTTCCTCCGTGAAAGGGTAACAACTTTGGTGACTGGCATTTGTTCAAATGGACAATATGTTATTTGTAAATGGGCGGCGTGTAAGATGAAGCTCCCCACCCTGGCCTGACTAGAGTTAACCCCTCTCCCCACCATCAGCAATCCCAGGGTTGCTAGGAGGGTGGTCTGCCAGGGTGGAGGGAGGAATAAGAGGACAATTGTGGGGCTTTGCATAAGGCTCAAGAGGCTGGAACAGCTGCCATGGTCACTTGGTGGAGGGCTTGCATACTGAAGACCACGCTTAGTGTAAAAGCATTTGCCAACATCGTCCTTGTCATTTGTGATAAAAAGTCCACTGGGTTTGTTTTTGCACACACACACACACACACACACACACACACACACACACACACACACACACACACACACACACACACACACACACACACACACACACACACACACACACACACACTTAACAGAGCAGTTGACATTTACTGTCCTCATTCTGAGTTTCTTGGGACCACAAGACCACAGACAGAACAAATAACTCTACACGTGAGCAATGTCTTAATATTTTTGAATTATAAAAAGGCAAAGTACTAAGACACGTGAGTAATACTTCTAAACTTGTGAATAAAGCTACAACATCTAAAGGAATGGTTCACCCCAAAATAAAAGAATTGCTGAAAATATACTCACCCTCAAGCCCTCCAAGATGAGTTTGTTTCTTCACTGGAAAAAATTTGGAGAAATATAGCATTACATCACTTGCTCACCAATGGATGCTCTGCAGTGAACGGGTGCCGTCAGAATGAGAGCTGATAAAAACATCACAATAATCCACAACTAATTCATACAACATCAATTAACATCTTGTGAAGAGAAAAGTTGCTTGTTTTTAAGAAACAAATCCATCAACTACTCCTTTAACACTCATTTGTGTTCATTTGACAGGTGTTGGTGATTCTATTGTTTGCATGTTCAGCAAATATGACTCCTGCATTACATCATGCAACTTTGAAGATGGAATGATATTTGTATTCCCATATCACAGATGTTCCTTCAGTTCAATATAGTAAGGTCATTTCTCATGAGACGGGAGCTGTGGTGCTGTGTCCATCTGGAGATATTGTAAGCGATAGTCCTCTGACATCATCCTTTCCTGTAGCGTATTCTAAACAGAGTTCTGTGTGGTGAAAATAGCTCCAGCTGTAAACAAAGCTTCCATGTCTGATTTGCTTTTCTTAGAAAGGAATAACAGTATATGCACTATAATGCCAAATAAAACATAGGAGGGATGACTACAACAGCTAGCAAGAGAATGACTCTGCATTTACACAATGAAGCTTATATTACAACAAAAGCCAGATCCACCCTAAACTCATATCCATCTGCAAAGCATTTTAAACACATGTGACTTATACAATGCAAATATGTGCGTTGTCAGCTTAAGTTAAAAACTTAATTCCACGAGACCATTCAAAATATGTATTGTAATATACTAAATATAGAAAACAATCTATAAAGTATTACAAATAAGGCCTTTGGAATCTTAGCTGCAGGGTTTTCATTCACCAGTTGTGAGTACTCGCTGTACAATGATGTCACCCCCATTGCTTCATTGATCGTAGCTGCCATGGCTACCAGTGCTGTAACTGTAGCAGTGGTAGGTCAAAGGTTACAAAGATAGCCCTGCAATTGAATTTATGGGAGGGCTTGTAGGTATCAGGTTCTCTCATTCACCCCCTACACCTCTTTGTTGATCCTGAAGCTGCCATTCCTCTCCAATCCTCCTCATGCTCTCTCTCCATCATCCAATCAGTGGCAATTAACCACAAGACCCAGTCAGCAACCTTTTACGAGGATAACCTCTGCCCAAAGGAGATAGCTGTTTGTAAACATTTATGCAGGAATATTTTGACCGCACAGTACTGGTACACTAGGATAAACATTCAGATATCACTGAGAACATATTTTAAAGGAATAGTTCACCCAAAAATGAAAAGTTGCTAAAACATGAGTTTGTTTCTTTATGGAAAAAGATTTGGAGAAATTTAGCATTACATCACTTGCTCCCAATGGGTCCTCTGCATTGAATGGGTGCCGTCAGAATGAGAGTGCAAACAGCTGATAAAAACATCACAATTATCCAAGAGTAATCCACACGAGTCTTGTTTATCAGTTAACGTCTTGTGAAGTGAAAAGCTGCATGTTTGTAAGAAACAAATCCATCATTAAGACACATTAAAGATGCATAGGCTTTTTTCATGACAAACTTGCTTTATTATAAAATGTCAGGTAAAACTAGTCTTGTTGTTACCTATATTTTTAAAGGTGAACCATGTATCACTTTATTAATAACCTTTATTAACATTAAATGCATTGCATTTGGCATAAATTCACCATAAAACTCTGTGAACAGCTCCCTCTAGTGTCAAATCATAATCAGATCAAATATTTTTTTCATATTAAATACATCAAATTTATTGAAAAGTTTAAGTATAAGTTCTACTTTATAAAACATTTAGCATGTTCTGAATATGCTATGCTATCAGCCATGATTTCTAGTTAACACAACATCTGTTCCTGGTGGCCCTTAACAGTAATGTAGGCTTAAGTTTTCTCAACTCTGATCATCGAGGTACACTGTACTAAATAATTTACCTCCAACTCTGATCAAATAAACCTGCCTGTAACTTTCTAGTAATCCTGAATTAACTAGTTCATATGTGTTTAATCGTGGCTGGAACTAAAGTCTACAGCACAGCGGACCTCAACCTTATAATCAAGTTTAATTATATGAGGTTGGAATAGTCCAATGCAAGTATAGTGGTCACTACAGGTTGGAAGTGGGGTTGTGTCAAATGGTTATTCCAGGTGGCCAGTAAAAATAAAAAAGTATATATATATATGTATATATATATTAAATGTTATGAGAAGGAATAGCAAATGTTCATACACAGACAGAGTATTTGTTTTTTTGTAAGTAGATGAAATAGCACAGCTTGAACACCAGAGCTGCCTCTATTGTGTGTTTGTTTTGGTATCTTTTGTCTGTCTTCGAGTATTGTTTTAAAAGATAAGAGATCTCAGAAATCTTCTAAACGTCTTCATATAAAAAGACTTAAACGTATTCTTCGCCTCAATGCTCAAACTCAGCACTGCCCCTGAACTCCACAGGGGTACAAAACAATCTCTTAACCTGAAGCTTTTATGAAAACTCATCCGCAGTTGGAACTAGTGTCGCGTCAAATATATCATTATTGCATACAGAGGATAACATATATATATATTTTATCATTAGTCTTTATAATTTTAGTCAGATTTGTCAAAAGTTAAAACCATTTATTGTAAACAATAATTGTATGGTCACTGTAGTGCCTACATGCACATAATGAAAGAAATACAAAGTAATAATAATAATAATGTCTATCAACTATTTATCCATGATATCACAACTTTAATGAAATGTTAGCTTTAAGTAAACCATGAAAATTGAGTAATAAACCATTCACTACAGACTTGCTTTTCACCCACTGATTTTAATATGTAGATTACAGATATATTATCTTCTGTGCTTCCGTACATATAATCGCGCTTTGGTGAACCCTATAGGAGCAGCTGAAGGAAAGAGATAGAGATCGATAAGTGTTTCTGCCATGTTTAAAATCAACATGTCCCTTTCAATTCCACACCTCAGCAACTCATATATCATCTAGTGTTCCTGTGGCTCAGTGGTTAGAGCATTGTGTTAGCAGCACAAATGTTGTGGGTTCGATTCCCAGGGAACACACATACTGACAATACAAATGTATAGCCTGAATGCACTGTAAGTCACTTTGGATAAAAGTGTCTGTTAAAATGCATAAATGTAAATCTAGAATACCAAGTTCCCTTGTAAATACAACTTTACTTGGTCATTCATGAGCTCAGAGCTGTTAATTACAATATTTCTGACTCCACTTGAAAGGCAGATTAGCTCCAACCCTAATCAAACACACCTGAACCAGTTCATGGTGTTCAGGATTACTAGAGGGAAAAAACAGCCAAGTGTGATGGAGAAGGGTTGGATCTGAAGTCTGCAGGAAGGACCCTCCAGAAGACATAAGACAACCTTTTTAAACCTCTGTCATTTCACTTAATGCCATTTCACTTAATTAGGAAGCAAGCAAAACATATAATGCTAAAACAAAATCTGAATGTTTGAAGATGTTCCTTCGGGAGTTTTTTCCAGTCAAACTTGGGCAGGAACCTCTGAGGCCTCCATGACAGGGAACTCTGCTACCTTGCCGGCTTCAATAGGAAAGGAACCATCGTAGGAAACTCTGATGTGGATGAAGTGGTCAAAACAGGAATATTTTGGACTGGAGTGGCAATCAAATGAACTCTGGGACTGGATAGGCTGAGACAAGAGCTCTGGCTGGGGCCATCCATGACAGGGAGTTTAGGACATGGATGACCATGACAGAACTTTGGAGACTGAAATGGCTGTGGCAGAACTACTGCCTACTACAGTCACCAAATCTTTGCATCTTTGACAAGATTCTGGGGGTAGCCATAACAGACCCTCTGGGACAGCCAAGATTGAAATCTGGCACTTGTTGAGACAGCAAGCTCTAGCAGTGGGCAGCAACCCTGAGACCGGGATGCCCATCATAGGGAGCATAAAACAGTTGCAAAGACAATAACTATATACAGAAACCTATGTACATATCCCTTGGCAGCAATACCGCAAGATGCATACATTGCTGCCTCAAGCCCTGGCACCAGACACTACCAGAGCTTGTCAGCCTCACAAGTCTTGACTGTCAGGCTGATTTCCAGGGGAACGGGTTTGGCATGATCAGGCTAGAGGAAAGACCGTTTTTAAATAAATAAATAAATAAGTTACCTGTCTATGATTAAAGTTGATATAGGTTAACATTGAAAACAGAGTCTGAGAGGAGATAACAGAGAGAGTGTAGCCTACTTACAATGTTGATATATTCCATGTTTTCCATTTTTCTGGCAAATTTCAGTGCCACTGTAATGAAACATCAGACGGAGTGGGATCCATTTGCAGCTTGTTTATTAGAATAGTCGAACAGAACAGGGTCAATCACCGGCAATGGAAACACTGTGGACAGGGCAGAGACGTCGTCAGATAAACAGGCAGGGTGGTCAGGGCAGGCGGCTGGTATCAGGGTCCAGGGAAATCAGTCCGAGTCGGGGCAACCAGAGGAGAATCACAGAGTCGAGGAATGAGGCAGGGGTAATAACCAGGAAACACAAACATGGGTAGAAACGCTCAGAAGTGACAGCCGGGGCAAATCAAGACTTTGCAAATCAGCCTCACAAGATGCTAAGGACTGGAGGGATGGAGGACCCACTCGTGTGCTGACACTAAGCTGACTAAAGAACACTTCCTGTGTGGCCATGCCAGGGTGCTCTTGTCTCCACGACTTATGGGATGACCTAAAACAAAAACAGAAACAAAATCAGGTTTATTGATTAAATACTTTACATTTAGAACAGTTTCGACTTTGGCGTTCATTACTTACATATACAGCAAATAAAACGTCTACAAAAAATGATTAGAAACTTAGGGGAACATGTTTCATATCTTGTGTTATATCTATAATTTTATGTTGATCATATATAGATACCTTAAATCAGTCATAGAGAAGGAGTCTGTCAAGAGGAATTCTCTCCTCAGGGTTGGGATGCAGACAGGCGTTGATCAAATGGCTGCATTCTGTTCAGAAAGAAAAGAGAGAGGTTTGACTACTATCTTAAACTTCCTGTACCCCTGCTCACCAAAAATACAGAAGATGGCCATCTTTTATAAATCCATTTAGCTCAGGTGTGACTTTTTCTTGTTTTTCTATGAAATAGAATTACTGTTGGCCTTGTTTGTGAAGATCTCACCTTTTGACAAGCTGGGCAGATACCACAGCCAGTCCTTGATCTTGTCCAGATCGGTGTGGTCTGGATAATAGCCACAAACCAAAGTGTGCAAAACGACCCCCAGTGAAAACACTGTTGCTTGCTGTCCGTTGTACTTGCCCGTCTCTAAATATTCAGGGAGGCGGTACTTCCTTGTGCCTGGAGGAAAGAGAATTGTTAGTTTGAATTACCACGGCATGTTTTCTCTGCAACCATTAGCATGTGCAACATGACAAGTATGTCCGTCTACACTTGAAAGTCAAAAATACTGCACAAAATCCCAGATAATACATACTACCAAAGGTGTTGTATAGCATTTCATAAAGCAGGTCCCCACAGCCTAAATCAATCAGTGTCATGTCTAGCGTGTCCGTGTTCACTAACAATTGCAGTTTGATGTCTCTGTGAAGAACTCCGCGGCTGCAGCATTTGTCAGCAGCATCAATGACCTGCTGCATCACATGAACTCTTCGTCGAAGATGCCCCCACAACGCTCCGAATAGACAGAGAGATTCTCACAGGGCGAGGGGCGCTGCAAGACCATAACATAAAGGTCGGGGAGCTCCTGCCAATCCAGCAGCTCAATGAAGTGGGGTGAGCTGGGACCCTTATTGGCAAGGACTGTCAGGCTGATTTCCAGGGGAACGGGTTTGGCATGATCAGGCTAGAGGAAAGACCGTTTTTAAATAAATAAATAAATAAGTTACCTGTCTATGATTAAAGTTGATATAGGCTAACATTGAAAACAGAGTCTGAGAGGAGATAACAGAGAGAGTGTAGCCTACTTACAATGTTGATATATTCCATGTTTACCATTTTTCTGGCAATTTTCAGTGCCACCTGTTCAACAAAACAAATAATTAATTAAAATGAACATGTCCTGTTGTGAAATTAATGTCTAATCATTAATATAAAACCATGTAGATCATGTTCTGACAGTTTAAACAGGTAAGCTGCTATAATTCATATACACAAGACAAAACAATAATTTATTATATATATAAATATATATATATATATATATATATAGAAAAAAAATACCAAAAGGCCATCCTTGCATCGCACTCCCTCAAAAACGGCACCAAAGCTTCCTTCCCCCAGTCTAGCGCCAATGTTGTAGTTCAAGCAGATGACTATTAAAGATGAAACATTTGGTATGGCCTATAGTATGGCCTAATATTAATTGAGAAACTGTATGGAATATTTGTGAGGATAATTTTTCCAATACATAAACAACCTGAATGTTCATTTCTGTATTATACTGTATATCAAGCAGCTATAAAGTACATGTAGGCCTAGGTGTATATGTTTTGGATTATGGCAATAAACTCACTCACTCTTTATGCTCGTGACCACGTCATTGTCTTGTTGTTCTGTCAGCGGGGACACAATCTCACCTTCAGACAGATTACCTGGACTAACTGGACATGAGGCTGAAGATGCTCTTGCATCTGCTGCTCTTCAGAAGAGGAGAGGACTTCAGAGCTGCTGCTAGGAGATTCCTGATGAGCACAATCCTTGGTAGTACATGTGATGTTCTGTAGAGAAATCTGATCTAAAGAGGGGAATAGAAATCAAAATATTGAGTAATCAAAAAAAAAATACTATCCCTATGTGTATATCATGACAGCAGCATTGAGAGACTTTTGGATTTACAGAGCTCCATTCTATGTACATTTACATAACATTGATGTGATTTACCCATACTGTATATAAATACAGTATACCATAACTGTCAACTTCGAATTCTGAATGTGACATCACAAGGGAATAATGCAGGAAAGAATCTGGTCTAATGTGTAATGTTGTCTATTTATATCATTCAATATTTTTATCTAATGATACTAGCAAATTAAGTATCCCCAAAAAGACTATTGCTGAAATGTTGTTTAACTACCGCACACGGTTAGCACAAAGTTATAATAATTAAATAAAATAGTTAAATAAATAAATATTAATGTTTGTAATTTATTTTCACTTCATTAAACATTACAAGCACTTTTCAAGCCAAATATTTCCCCAAATTATATGTTGGTAAGGTTTTAAATGTTCAAAGCGTAGCATTCATGCTGCTAAATTTTATACAATAAATAAAGATAACTATAAAGTCTCTGATAACTCTCTATAGGCTATACAATTTTATATTCACATACTGTATCACAACAAATGTTGTTTTTAAACATTGCACAAAATCTATAGTCATGCTCAGACAATGTAAAAAACAAAATTCCTCCCAAATAATTTAAGTCTAACAGTCTTCAGGATGATGTGAGACTTTTACACTTTTGAATATCTGTTTTCCTTGTTCTCTCTTTTGGCCTATTGAAACTTCATTGGCTATTCGAAGATGTTTCCCTTTAATGGTTGTGTTTTCTCTCAATGCCACATGAGGGAGACAGACATTATTCATTATTATGGTCCACTCTGACAGAACAAATGAAACAAATGTTGTCAAGTGTGTTGTTGGCATCTATGTATTCATACACAATTCCTTATTTTAACATTTTATTCATTTAATATTCTGTTCGTTCTTAAAAATTAATGATTAAATCTGTTTTGTAGTAAAATTAACGAATGAATGATTGAATTAATTATGTATATGATGATCTGCACGTTGGAATAAGGCATTTCAAAACGTGACGAAATAATCCAAAAATACCACACAAAATCCTCAATGGGGAGTTTTGTTTGTGCAACGTGACAAACTGCATTTATATTGTGAAATTATTTTATAAATCTGCCGTTAATAAATACATACAAAAACGTTATGAACTTTTCACAACGTGGAAAAAACGCTTTTATTGTGGTTCCTGTGTTAATAAAGACGATACAATTCTATACTAGTTTAAAATATTATTTTAATAATATTGACCTTTTATTACAAATATCTAATCACTGCTGACTATAAACTAATTTAAAAATAAACCTAAAACATCTTCATCTAGTTTTTGAAGATGTGAATGTTATTGTTTTATTGCTATTATTATAATAATTTATTTATTGTATTTTTGTGTGTGCGCAAATGTGACTTTAATTTTGAAGAGGGAAGACTTTTATGTTAAAAAAACATTGATGTTCCTCTTACACGACCTCTTACAGTGTCACAGCTGATTTTGGGAATCCGTGAGTTAACGTTATATGACCGGAGATTTCCTTTATTAATCAATCTGCCCAAATGAAGACAGCACCTGAACTACAGATGGGCTTAAGACAATAAACCGACGGTTTAAGGACACTTGGTGAGCTTTGAATGATAATGTGTTCTACTCCAGATTTTCAGGTTCCTGACTGTCTGATTCAATGAACACGCTGTCATTTATGTAATCGGACTGAAATTTGTTATGAACTGATGTGATCTAATAACAAAGATGAGTTGCTCCCATATATTTAAGAAACTATAGTTTTCGTCCGAATGTCCTGCTTACCACAGTTTTTGTTATCACTGGAAAATTATAATGAGCTAATATGGCATTTCCACATTGTACAGAGCTTTCAGAGTCTATCTCTGTATTATTAGTATATTATTATACCTATAGAGTCTATATCTGTATTAACCTCTGTATTTTTGTAGTGGCTAACACTAAACTAGCACAATGTTGCAATAGAAGTCCTGTAGGTAAATGTCCGTGGCCCTAAATTTATTTTAAACTATTATTAAATCCTATGTTTTTATGATTTAATATGTTTGATAAAATATTTTATAACATTTATATTTTTTATTTCAAATCAAACCATTCTAAAACTTTATCAGTAGCCACAAACATTTTAGTGCCAAACAAGCTTAATGAGTGACTGCTACATTTTTAACACTGTTATTTATTAATAACATTATTTACATAACGTTAGACATTTTAGTCAGTTTATTTCTATAGTAGTCAATAAGTAAATTAGTGTTTTAAACTCTATTTCCCAAATTTTAGTAATGTTTACCATGGTAAATGTTAACAAGGCTCTAATGTTTACCACTTCTACACATGAAAGCTATTTACATAAATGTTCTTTGCTATTTTCACAGAACAAGATCTACACAACAGAAAAAGGGAGATGGGTCCGACTGGAGTTTTTCCAATTCTTCATCGTGTTGCTGCTCTTTCTTGTAGACGCAGTACAATGGCATTAAGACATTCGCTGTGTAAGCCTACTGTAAAGCTGTGCTATGCCTCCCTCTGCCCCCTCCAACAGACGAGATCTGGTTCAACAAAGACTGCCTTAAGCCATCACATTTCAGACTTGACTGACAAGGAGAAAAGACTACTGACCAAGCATTATGATGGACTTATCGGGGGTCAAAGGGCAGCTCTCGCTGAATCTATAACCCTTGTGGAGACCCAGCATCCAAGGAAGAAAGAGTTGGCCCAGGTTCTGCTTCAAAGAGTGCTGGCCTTCCGTCAGGAGCAGGAGAAACGCAATGGTGGAAATCCAGTGGCCTTCAGAGTGGGTCAGTAAGGTGATGTGAACTGTAGGAGTGCAGCTGATGCTTATTGCTGTTTGCATGATTGCCTCAGTCTTCAATCACATTTTTGAACGTGTGTCTTCAGGACTGTCTGGTCCCCCTGGTGCTGGAAAGTCTTCATTCATCGAGGTCATTGGGAAAATGCTGACAGGAAGAGGACATAAATTGTCTGTACTGGCTGTGGATCCTTCCTCATGCACAACTGGAGGTGAACAGATGCTCAAATATTAGATGGTTTTGGTACCAAAAGATGGTGGTGCCAGTTTCATAGCTGTGCTTTAGATGTTTGCATATGTGTATATATTTATTTGTAAGCCACTTTAGTCAGTTTTTATGTGGTAATACATTTTCATCATATTTTCACAATAATGTAGTTTTCAATGCTGAAGCTGTGCACACATACATTACTAATCAAAAGTGTGGGGTCGATAAGGTTTTTAAAAGGCGTTTTTGATCTTATTGTCATCTATGCTGCTTTTATTTTATCACAAATTCAATAAAACCAGTAATATTGTGAATTACTACATATAAAAATATATACATATTTTGAATATTTTTAAGAAAAATGTAATATATTCCTGTGATGTAATGCTGAATTTTCATAAGCCATTACTTAGGTTTTTAGTGTCACATGATCCTTCAGAGATCATTCTAATATGCTGATTTACTGCTCAAGGAACATTTCTTACTAGTGTTAATACTGCAAACAGATGTGCTGTTTCATATTTTCATAGAATTTTTTTTTTTTCAAGATTCTTAGATGCATAGAAAATAAAAAAACAGCGTAATTTGTCTTTACTGCTACTTTCAATCAATTTAAAGGAACACTTCAATTTGTTGGAAATATAGTTATTTTACAACTCTCCTAGAGTTAAACAATTGAGTTTGGTAAAAAATGACCAAAGAGTTTTGATATTTTTTTTATTTAAAGCTGGACTCTTCTGTAGTTGCATTGTGTACTAAGGCCGACGAAAAATGAAAAGTTGTGATTTTCTAGGCTGATATGGCTAGGAACTATACTCTCATTCCGGCGTAATAACCAAGGAACTTTGCTGCCGTATCATGAGTGCAGCAGGCGCAATGATGTGACACAGCGCCTGAAAGTAGTTTCTGAAAATGATCAAAACTCTTTGATCTAATCTGATTCAATGATCTATGCTAAGCTAAGCTAAAAGTGCTCCCGCCAGACCCGGAGATCGGTTGAATTTATTCAAAAACGGTAAAACTCAACTGTTTAACTCTAGGGGAGTTGTAAAACTAGCCTATTTCCAAAAAAAGTGGAGTGTTCCTTTAATGCATTCTTGCTAAATAAAAATTTCTTAATCAACAGTTAATCTTACTTATATATAGCTACTTTTGTATGCAGGTTCACTGATGGGGGACAAAACACGAATGACAGAGCTCTCCAGAGACATGAGCGCTTACATCCGCCCATCTCCCACATCAGGAACCCTCGGTGGTGTGACGCGAACCACCAACGAAGCCATAGTCCTCTGTGAGGGTGCAGGCTATGACACCGTACTAGTGGAAACTGTGGGTAAGCCTTTGTTACAGTTTTTAATTTCGAGTAATTCTCATTTTAAAAACATATATGTATGCAAAGTAACTCTGCAGTGTCACTTAAGTTCAAATCTTTACACAGGCGTTGGTCAGTCTGAGTTTGCTGTGGCTGACATGGTGGATATGTTTGTGCTGCTGATCCCACCAGCAGGGGGCGATGAACTCCAGGTATACACACTTCCTTTACATGGCCCCTATTCCCATAGCAGTGATTCTCAACCAAGGAGCCCGGGGCCTCCGCAAGCTTCCATGGAGACCTTAAGATGACTTAAAATGATTTAAGTTAAAAATTGTATTTATATCAAATAAAATATTTTAATTGGATAGAAACTGTGAGTAAAACATAAAAATATATTAATAATATTTGAAATGTATTTTTAAAAAGAATGCCTTTGAGTCAAAAAGATACTACTTTTGAAAGAAACTGACATAGAACATTGTCTGAGTTTTCTGAACCATAAATCAGAATCAGAAAGCGTTTTATTGAAAACCGTTTACACACACAATTAATTTGTCTTGGTGTTAGGAGCTTCCAGTACAGAAAGTACAAACATAGTGCAGACAACATTTAATTAAGGTAATAAAAACACTTATAATGAAGAGAATAGACAACAGTAATACAATTTAAATATACGGAAGATAAAAATGACCATAGACAGAACTGTGAATGTGCATGTGTCCTATCTACAGATGAAGGTTAGATGAGTTATTTACAGATGTACTGTACTCGGGTGTGTTATGTGTTGTTCAGGTGGGATATGGCCTGGGGGTAAAACTGTTCTTGTGTCTGGCTGTTTTATATTGCATTGTAAGTTTTATAATGTCTCGTATTGTGAATGTTTGTATTAGAATGTCTTGCCGAGAATGATTTATACTGTATTTTTAAAAAGGGAATCAAAAGAGGAATTATTGAGATGGCTGACTTGGTGGTGGTTACAAAATCAGATGGAGACTTGGTTGTTCCAGCGCGGAGGATACAGGCAGAATACACAAGTGCCCTGAAGTTACTCCGAAAGAAGTCCAAAGTCTGGAAACCAAAGGTGTGCGGCTTTATAATCGTGTTTTTCATTCACTACTAGCACATACTCTACAAGAAAACAATTACATTTGTTGAAATTGTTTTATTTAGTGAAATATAATATGACCATCCGTTCTGCAAAGTCTTATCTTGTTTTAAGGAACTAGCCATTCAAGAATCCGGTTTGAGCTCATTTCAGAACAGACAGACAGCAGCATTGTTTTTAGATGTTTGAGGGAAAGATTGGGTAAAAACTCACACATACACTAACATTCAAATGTTTGGGGTCGGTAAGATTTTTTTTTTTTAAAGGAAATTATATTTGTATTCACTAAGAATGCAAGTTGATCAAAGGTGAAATGTAAAAGTATTTTACATTTGTCAATAAAGATCTCGATTTCAAATTAATGTATGTTGTTTTTTAACTTTCCATAAGAAAGAACAAAAAATCATGTTGCAACAATATTAAGCTGCAACTAATTTCAACATAATAAGAAATGTTTCTTGAGCAGCAAATAAGTATATTAGAATGATTTCTGAAGAATCATGGGACACCGAAGACTGGAGGAATTATGCTGAAAATTCAGCTTTCCTTTCACAGAAATCATTTGCATTTTAAATATATTCAGAATAAATTGCAATAATATTCCACTTTATTACAGTTTTTACTGTATTTTTTATCAAATAAATACATCCTTGGTGAATGTAAGAGACTCTTCAAAAACATCTTACTTACCCCAAACTTCCCAGTAGTGTGTATACACAGCCCTTTAGTTATTTGAACACGTTTCTTTCTTGAACGTTCCCCTTCCTCCCATATAAGAATTGCTTCCAAGTCAAACTTTTTTTATTAATATATATCCTTATTCTCTGCTAAAAGAACTGTCCTGGCCAGCGGAGCCGTCTGTTGTCTTTTCCCATCATGCTCTGCTCTGGGTTGTCATGTCTTTCCTCTTTGTCCCCTCACCCCCAGTATTACTTCTACCCGCAGGGCACAGAGCCAAATGCTGCCTCATGCATTTCACTGATTAGAGGCCACCCACATGGATGAAAACCGCTAAAGCCTTTGTCTCCTCTCATCGGCATGATTTCTGAGCTCCATCCCTGTACTGGAGAATGCGACGGTCATATTGATTTTTTTTTCACCCTTCCTAAAGACTCTAGTATATAGGTCTTTCAGTTAAAACGAGGATGGAGTGATGTGTGTGGGCGAGCACCCTTTGCATTTCCACATTCTGCCCGCTTCCATTCTTTCTGTTCATTTCTGTTTTTTAATCTTTAGCTCTCCACATCTACACCAGCACATTTTATATGCTTTCTTTCTCTTTCCCATTTGTGGTCAGGTGGTCAGCATATCTTCTCAGACGGGGCAAGGTGTGCCCGAGCTGTGGGATACCATGCTACAGTTCCGGGATGCGATGCTGAGCAGCGGGGAGCTCCGAGTCCGGCGGCAAACTCAGCAGAAGGTGTGGTTGTGGAATCTGATCCAGGAGAACGCTCTACGCCACTTCCAGCAGCATCCAGCGGTGCATGCCGAGCTCCCGGAGCTGGAACGAAGGGTCACGTGTGGAGATATCTCACCAGGCCTTGCTGCTGACCTCCTTCTGAAAGTTTACTCCACCGGATAGTGATGGAAGGCCGTTCCAGAGGAAGCTATAAGCAGAGGATTATTGAACAGATATAACAGAAAGATTGAGTCTTATAACATTTGATTTCTTCTTGTGTTTCAATTGGTTTTAAAAGATTTTAATAACTGATGACATTTGATAATTATGATAAGTGAGATAACTGTCTCTGTATTATCTTGCGCAAAGTTGGTGAAATTGTATTTAAAGGAAATTAAATGATTAATAACTTTTACACCCTTTGACCTGAAATCTGTTACTTGTATGGGACCCAACAATAAAATATTTCTGTTGGTCCACTCAGGCCACGGATTCATTTGTATGCTTTTTTTTTCGTGCAAACATTTACACTCTCATAAAATAAATAATTTATTAGGAAAAACATTTGCAAACATTTTTTAAATGGAGTATGGGTAGAGTAAAAATGTGTATATTACTCTGTAATATAAAATGTATACAAATACATTTTTTTAAACCTAGAATTATTAATTTTTGCTTTGTCACCCATTGAACAGTTTCTTTACAATTTATTTTTATTCTGAAAAGCTATAATATATAAAGACTTTTGTTGGAAAATAATAGCATTTGGCGAATAACATTGCTATCCTGCAAACATTTGCACTGATCCCGTAAAATAAATTCAGTCGAATACAAGGCAGTCGTTTTTTTCTTTGTACAGTAATATATTATAAAAATACACAATTCTTTCAACATTACCATATTTTTCATTGAACATTTACATGTGAAATGTTCTACAATCTACATGTGAACACTTTTTGTGTTGTGAAAAAAAAACATATATATATATATATATATATGTTTGTTTGAATAGTGTGTGTGTGTGTACACACACACACACACTCAAACACATTCTGAATAGATATATAAACTATTGTTGGAAAAACATTTAGAGTAAAACATTACTGTTAGCAATGTTTTTTTTTACAGGCTATTAATCCTGAGATTGTTATCCCGGTCACAAATTTTACATATCTTGATTAAACATATGTTTTATGGCAGATTTCATTCCATGTAAATTACCTTTGATCTTTTCAACAGTATATTGTTTATATCCATGTATGTTTAAATGGAAATCCTATAGACTGTACACAGATGCTGCGTAAACTATTAACATTGCTGTAGTATACTATTGTGATAAATGTTTCCCTGTGAAAAGACGTCTTGGGAAGTTTGTTCCAAATCACCAGAACAGAGTTATTTTTACAATTACATTATCTGAAAGTCAGCAAATGATATTGCTGATCTTACATCATAGCTCCATTGCATGAATTTAAATGAGCTCATACAGTAAAGCCTTTTCCAGCAGCTGATGTTCTCTCAGGCTGACACTAGATGGACCTGAAGAGATCTTTGTCCATTATGTAAATAAGCTCCTCTGCATGCCACTGCTGTTTGTCTCAGCCTATAATAGCGTCCTGCTGCCCTTACAGACTCAGAATATGCTGACTGCGATTCCAGTGCTGTTTATTCCTGTCCTGATGTTATACCACAACTGGGATTTACACACTCTTAAGAGAATAAGCCACGTTGAATGCTGCCATGTTGTAACCTTACCCAGCATTTCTCTGTTTCAATAAATCCCAAGTTCATGTGACCTCGTCTCATCACTTTTGTTCTGCAAGCTGTGCGTGTTTGCATACAGACACGTCCTGCCTCCTGTGCACATGCTTTCTAGTCATTATGCCTTGTACTTCTGTCTTATGACTCAGACTGGAATGCTTTGTGAATACTGATGAACTCTAAAGACCCGAGGGCCGCCCTCTCCATCAATCACGAATAAAAGCTCTTGGCCCTTCTCTGTAAACAGAGATATGTTAGATCTGAGCGTCTGGACTGTATACCCGCAGAGCCCAGAACTGTAGTTTGTCTAGCAGAAAGCTTCTTCAGTTTATGATATCATGTTGCAGCCTAAACACTGCTTACATACGCATTTAACATTTGGAAAGATTGGATTTGTTGTAAGAACATGCAGCACACAAGGTCTCACTGGAATCTCCTATCATGTTTACAAGTTGTAAATATGCTGTGCTGTACAGCAGTGTTTATGTTTTTAAAGATGCCTCTTAAGCTCACCAAGGCTGTGTTTATTCGATCAAAAGTAAATTGTGAAATATTATTAAAAAATATATATTTGAATAAATAAAAAAAATTGTTCCCGTCACATGATTCCTCAGAAATCCTTCTAATATACTGACTGGCTGCTCAATAATTCATATTATTACCATCAGTGTTGAAAACAGTTGTGTTGCTTAATATTTTTTGCAGAAACATGATACATGTTCTTTGATAAATATAAAATTTAAAAGAACAGTATTTATTTGAAACCGATTCTTTTCCACATGACTGATTTTGCAGAATTAAAAAAAAAAAGTAAACAGTGAAGCAGTTTTGTAATTGTTTTCTAAAAAATAGTAATATAGATTTGCACCAAACTAATTATTAAGGCTTTATTTTAACAATGTATTCTTGATTGTTTTCTTTATTATGATGAAAAGTTGTATAGCCATGGAAAAAACTATCAAAATTTGAGTACATTTGAGTACACACACATTAAGCTATTATGAACTGCAGTTATGAATAAATTAATAGGGCAAAAAGTCACATAATAAAGCCCCATTTTATCTGGAATCAGAACGCATTCACAGCCTTGCATGCTGAGATAATGTTAGCATTCTAATACAAAGAATCACAAACTGAACAATGACATGCTACTCTATTTTGGCCCCTATTCAAAATAAATGTAGCCTTAGTCCACCTATAAATCAACAGGTGCTTGTAGTTGTGCTGGTCTCTCCCTGCTGTGTTTGTGCTATTTGCCTCTCTTACATCTACACTCACATGTGCATGTGCTCGGCTGCCTCCCTCGCCATCTCTCTAGTGACTGATGAGTGCGTAAGGCATTTCCTTCAGGGCTGTGAGCTCGGTTGCTGCAAAACGATCCTATGAGTGACAAACTAATGGGACAAGCCTGGAAGTGTGCAAGGGAGTAATATAAACTTTGGTTGGCACACTTAGACTGGACCGGCAGTACTTTCAATGGTAACTAAAGTGATTTCAGCTCTTTTGCGATAAGCCTTTTGTAATCCCTGAGGCCACATCTGCAAATTACAGTATCATTCGGTGGGGTGTTCTACTGTTGCAGAATAAATATTATATTTACAGTACCTTAAAGGCATAGCTCACCCAAAAAAATTAAAATGCCAAGCCTGATATTGGACCCCATTGCCTTTCCCACTGGACAATGGTGTGGACAAAACATACGTGTGTTCTACAAACACTGGAAAATCATATGTTTGGAATGACACAAGCGTGAGCAAATTAAGATTTTGGTGAATTATCTGTTTAAAATCTTAATTTTTCTACTTTAAGGTATGGCAAATGAAACATATTTCAGGTATTGTTTAGTGCAAATGTACAGCTCCCAAGGTTAAATGCTTTCAAAAGGAAAATGTCTGCTTCCGAAATAAGAGAAGAGGAACTAAATTGACCTGTGGTAATATATTTGAGTGAATAATTATTCTTAGAAAATATTGAACGATGGTATCGAATAGAGATGAATTCCTTTGAGTAACTCAGTGAAAAGCAGGCTGCCGCCCGCCTTCGCTTAATGAATTCCATCTGGTCTCTGTCCCAAAATCAGGGTTTGATCAGGCCATGGTCCCACTGGTTATACTATTGCCTCCACAATGCTGATGTCAAAATCAACCTCTTCAGATACAAATGTATTTCCTGGCAGCGCCGAGTGGCTTTTTCCGCCTCTACCCTCAAGCGGTAACTCAGCATGGCTTGTGTTCTTGATGGTAATGGAGTGTCTCGGGATGGCAGGCAAACTCTCCTCAGGCCTCTAAACTAAACCCTTTTTAATCCCGGGTCTAATTGCTCGCTTTGCCAGCCAAAGTGAATTCAGCTGCTGGCTGTCTGTGAAACCAACAGTCCCTTTAGAGCACAATGTAATAACATCATAGATTTACAGGAATTAAAATTTTTAACAAAAGACAGCAATGTGGCAGCTCGCCTGTCAAAGAGGCCAGCAGTCTTCGTACTCCTGTTAAGACAAAATAAAAAGATTCGTCAAGAGCAGCGAGCCATTCATCTCCCTCACTGCTTTATCCCTCCATTAA
Organism: Oxygymnocypris stewartii; assembly: GCA_003573665.1. Classification (NCBI taxonomy): domain Eukaryota; kingdom Metazoa; phylum Chordata; class Actinopteri; order Cypriniformes; family Cyprinidae; genus Oxygymnocypris; species Oxygymnocypris stewartii. The sequence continues at coordinate 135,947 of QVTF01007756.1, forward strand.
ATGTAAAGTAAAAAAAATAGTGGGTATGAAAGGAACAAACCCATTGTACTCCTTCTTTCCTCTCATACTTTATACATATACTCTTTATACAACTCTATTGTCATGAGAAGATGAGATTATTTAAGTCAGGCTGACACAACACCCTTCCGTTGTGGTGCTGAATAGTATTTTCCACAGAAAATATCAAAATCTAGTTTTATTTTTTTTCAGTGGTTTTGTTATGCACTTTTCATTTGGTGTTAGCCTATTTTAAAAGAATGAAAAATAGTTAGCCCATGACTGTATTTGCAAAATCCTGTTTTTGATTTGATTGTTTGGAAGTGTATCAGGGGTGTATTTCTTTTTATTCTGTGCATGCCATAATTTGCTGAGAAAACACAACTAGATTTGCATTTTTAGAAGGAAATCCCATGCTTGAAAAGCAGCAACAGCACGAAACTTCGGTACTGTCTAAAACTCTGAAGGCAATTAGCATTTTCGAGCCATAGATTCCCTAGAGAGCTTTCGTTGTTGTGTTTTGAATTTTGTTTTAAAATAAAAAAAATGCACACAATCACAGCTCAAATGTGAATTATGAGCCGCTATCCGTAAGTTTTTAACTCAAGCGATTCATTAAAAAGATTCGGCTCAGAAGATCGGTTCAGTGATTCACGAATCAGATATGGCTAGCAATCAGCCACACCTGAAGATGGATTAATTAAAACACTACCAGCCGGCGACGTAACGAAAGTTTTTCCTAATTTCACAAGCTCTTCATACTTTTGATGAGAGCAGAGCACCTCTTCCTCACACTGACTTGGTTCTGTTTACATCTTAAAAGACTTTGGAGAAAATGTATAATTAAATGTTGAAACTCACTAGAGATAGAGAAAATACGTTATATTGACCATCAACAGTGCACAGAATAACTCTGAATTTCGTGTGCTGGCAGCTCTTATGTTTCCTTCCACAGCTCTCTTCCGTGAAATTGATTGTCCCTTTCTTCGACGGGGACGATGCAATCGACCTTATTGTCTGTATAATCACGGCAAAGACGATACGTCTGGCGTGACTACGACAGGTAGGCTAAATAAAATCATGATTCATTATTATTTTACGTAATTACACGCATTTCAATTTTCAATCGAACTGGATGACAGCGTCTATGAGATTCGATCTGAATGCGTTGTTGAATAGCTGCTTCGCTTCGGAAAACGGTTTTGATTGATGGGCAGTTAATAAAAAATTATAATACAAATTAATAGCAGGATAGAAGAAATGTGCACGAGTCAAAGTTGGGCTTTAATAACTATTATAGTCTGTAGAATGCCACAATTTATGCCAGATATCAAACTTCACCTAACTATTAAATCAGTCTACAGTTTACAGAAAACATTTGTTTACTTATCATGGCTTAACTCTACCGTTGTTGGCACAATGTTGGCGCTAGCCTGCGGCTAACTACTAGCAGCTGGTTACGTCTGTAGCATGACAGGTCCATGACATTTACAACACTATTAACCTGCATAGCTTAACATACAGAAAACTGTTCATGCAATCCAGGCTTTCGAGTTTAAGCAAACAGAAAGGGATGATAAAGGATGACTTTAACGTTTCCTGATATGAAGTGAGCGCTACCAACACGAGCCTCTTTGATCGTAGTATTGTCCCAGTCTGCCCGTTTAATAGCTTTCAGTCACAGATGTCGTCTATTTTTTGAAACGGATGAGATCCTGCAGGAATCCTGAAAAACTTGACTCCAGATCTGGTGCGATTTTCACAGTCCACGACGCAACAAGTAGGCAATTTGTCAATTATAGAGTTGTAAGTAATTTAACATGTCACATGATAATGTAGCAGAGCCATCACGTCAAAGAACTGCTGAATATAAATGATCATTTTGACTGATTCTTAAACTAAAGATCCGATTCACTTATATGAATTGGATTACTAGAGTTTACTACACCTATTACTAGGCTACGAGCATATTTCCAGAAAGTGTTTTATGCCAAAACATGACCATTATTTATTCCCAGTGCATTTCTTTCTGCTTACACTTTGATTACATTAACAATTTCCATAGTTTTCCCACTCTTACCTAAATATTCTGAAAAGTAATTTCCCAACACGTGCGAGTGACAAAGAGCCTGGCTTATTGAAGGGGCGAAAAACACCTGTATAACAATTGTGCCCTGTAGAGCATTGTTTTGGAGAATTTCTTTGTTTGTAAAACTTTTCCTATGCTTCACATTTAGAACTTGGAGATCCCGAAGTCACTTCTGCCAGTGGAGCCGCTCACACCACTGAAGACAGATATGCTTGCCTAGAGGAATTGGAGAGGATCAACAAAGAAATCGAGGCAGTAAAGTGTGAGGTGGAGAAAGAACAAAAAAGACTGTCTCGTTATCAGATATCACAGTCCCTCGTGCAGACAGATGCAGGTCTTCACTCTGAGAAATATTTGAGAACCACCAACAGTAAGGCTAAAGACCAGAATGGAAACCATATGAGATACAAAAAACATGTTTCCACAACCAGCGGTCATAAGTATGTGGTTGATCGTGCCAGACCCAAGACTGATTTGGAATATGACCCTTGTTCCAATTTCTCAGCAGACTTATTATCTAGCAGCTCGGTAGACTGTAAGATAAAGTCAACTGATAAAGCGGATACTGAACATAGCCTGAAGAATAACCAAACAGGAAAAAATGTTCAGCCTCTCTCCTGTCATTTTGATGACTCTGACGATGAAGGTACCTTGATCATTGACATTCCACCTTCATCAAAAGATCAGGTAAAATGCAGGACCAATCAGAAAGGCAAGAGTACTCCACATTTACCTGAGGGCAATTATGCTGTTAATAATGATGTTCTTGCAAATAACCAAACAAAACTCAGGCCGCACAAGGAAAAGTTGTCTTCTGATGGACTTCAAAGTCATGAAATAAAAAATGGAGTGGTTGACCAAGAGGGAGAAAGGACCTCAGTGAAACCTGTGGTGATTCCTCAAGAACAAGAGTCTTCTGAAGGGGAACTTGTCATTGATGTGTCACCTCTTGATGAACATAAGCTTTCAAAGCAGTGTGAAACCACAACCAAGGAACTACCCAGATTATGCCCCATTAGCGATGCCCCAGCTGAAGATGGTAAAGAGGCTAATGAAGGGCCCTTGAATAAACAGGTAGTGAATGTAAAGCACTCCGTAAAAGAAACCAAGCCTTTTCTGGAGGATCTAACAGAAGTGTCTGAAGCAGTTAACTCTACAAATCTCAATATGGAAGCATTTTTTACACAAATAGAGGAAAAGGCTAACAACATGGAAAATGTCCTTCATGACATTTCTACATGTCTAGACAATATGAGAAGTGAGAGTGAGAGGATCAAATGCAATCAAGATGTTAAGATGCTTCCTGTCAGTTCTGTTTATGGAGATGAATATAATTCCTCACAGTCTCCTGAGGTTGTTGTACAAGATACAAATTTTGAGGCAGAACCGCAAATTGACCTCTCAAGTTATACTCAAAAGTCAGAAGTTATTCCTTCTAACAAGATTTCCCAAGAGCAAGCACTTCAGCAGTACTTCCCCATGGTCTCATCTCAGTCCTTTCCTTCATACTTACCTAAGGTAGAAGAGTACAGATGTGGTCCACACTCTCAAAACCTGGCTGAAACATCTTGGCCAACTATTCTAAAAAGTCCTGTTGAACAATTTGTTCAGAATATGCCTGCATATGTTTCACGGATTGACACCAGAACTGTTTCTTCACCAACAATTAGTCAACTAACCCTAAGAAGGACTGTGACACAAACTTTGCCAACTTCTGCATCATTCCCTGTTCCCCGTGACATACCTGTTCCTTCACAGACCTTTGCATCTGCAGCAATGGCAGGAAGTAATAATGAAGCCGTTGTGATTGGCTCCAGTTCTGACGAGGAGCTTAGGTACTCGGACCTAGATCTTTCAGAATCTGACCCAATGGAAGAGTGCTACAAAATCTTCATGGAAGCCAACCAAAATGAAGGTCCTATGGTTCAGTGTGATCCTCATGTAAGTATTCATAAATTATGTAATTTTCTCTTATGCAGATCTTCTGTTGTGTGGCCACACAATAACTAAAGTTATTTATTTGTTTGATACATTTTTTTTGTAAAAATTATAATTTTGTGAAACATAATTACAAATTAGCTCTTCTATTTGAATCCATTTTTACATCCAATTTCAGCAGCCTTTACACGGTCTTTAGTGTCACATGATCCTTCAGAAATAATATACTGATTTGATGCTCACGAAGCATTTCTTATTAGAATAAATGTTGCTTAATTTAATATTGCTCGGCACTGGTTTTCACTGATTGATCAAGTTGAATCCGTGTTTATTGCATCGTGGAATGTCTAAGTGACATAATGTAACTTGAATGTATAATTGGCCTTATAATAAGTGTGTTTATTGTCATTGTTGTCAATTGACTGTATTCTTGATAAATAGTTATACAATTTTTTTTTTTTACACTGAACCCAAATTTTTGAGTGGTATGTACACACCTCATATTTTCAGGAAGAAATATTAGAGGCCCAGAAAACTGAGACGTCTCATTCAATCGCTGTGCTGAAGAAAAGGGTGGCACATGTGGCAAAGGTTGAGGTATGAGATGATTCCTTCTCTTAGTTTGTAATACTACAAGTTAAGGACATGTTTTTTTCCAAAACAGTCGTTCCAAAACAGTATGATGATTTTTTTTATTTAGGACAAATACTGACATAATTTTATTTCGGAGTATAAGAATACTATTTCTGACTTCATCTTTATTCAACAGCCAACCAATAAAAGCAAAGCACAGATTATCGTCCCTCAACGAGAAGGAGGCTCCCAGTTGACCATTCCCTCCAGAACTCAGTTATGCCAAAGAAGAGCAGCCATTTGGACTGCTGCTGTGAAAGGGTGTCAGTCCCAGGCCATAAGCAGTGCTCCAAAGAAGGTTTATACACCCAACGTCATTCATTCAAGTACAGTGCAAAACTGTAAGCATCATATACAGTTCCTAATTTTATTAGATTGGTTAGTCCTATTTTAGGGAATTGTGATTTACTTCTGTTTTGTTTATATTTTTAAGCCTGTGTTGGTATTATTCCGTTTGGTGCTACTGTACAGCTGGGTGCAAACTTGCACTTTATCGTACCTGAAGGAAATTGTGCGTTACCTCTGACACTCATTCCCACAACAATGCCCATCCAACGGCCACCTCAGCCTCCTCCATCTTTTCAGCTTTCACAAACTCTACATCCTCCACAACCAGCCAACTACATACCAGCTAAGGTCTCCACTACTAGTGTCAATGTTGTGTTCTCTTGAAACCCTTTTCTACAAGCCAAGTTTCGTACATTGTAACATTTAATTTGGTAACCGGTTTTGCGGCATTGAGAAATATATGGACATTTTTGTTGTGCATTGTGTAGGCTATGGGTGTTAAACGAAAAGCAAAAGTACGCCAAGAGGTTGGGGCAAAGGTGCCACACGATGTTCGTCAACGCTACGTGAACCTCTTTGTGGAGGAGTTCCTGAAATCATCTGTGACAGTGCAAGATGCGTTTGAGAAGGTCTGCGTGGAAGAGAGAATACAGTATTTAAAGCCCTAACTGTTTTCTTATATGTGTGTTTCCAATACATCAATGCTCTAGGCTCTGGCAGAAGAAAAAACTGTTTATGACCGCAGTATCAATAAGCTCAAGTATCTAAGCATAGCTGTCAATGCACTCAAGAGACTTAAAAACCAAAACATCTTGCCTGCCAAAGGTATGTTTGTTCTATTTATGCATGTGCTTTTGTTTACTGCTCTGTACAACACTCCCATCAGGTCACTCTCCTTATATGTACTTACAGCTCCCAGTGAGAGAGATCAGCATGTGTCTAGAGGCAATGTACCACTAAATACTCAAGCACTTCAGGGACCCGGTAAGAGCTGGCTCTCATTTCAGGGTCAAACTAGAGTGCTCACCTGTGTCGCTATAATTCAAAAGAATTTATGGAGTTTATTAAAATGCACAGTGGGCTGTATTCTATTTTCATATTGTGCTGTTTATATGTAGTAGTAATTAAAAATATATATATATATATGATATTTTTTCATTTCTAACCCCTGCTAACGTGCTTTCCGGAATATACCGCCACCCATTGGGACTGTATACGTGTTTACACAACAATTCAAAAGTTTGTGCATTTTAGTTTATTTATTTTATATATTTAAAGAAATGTCAAAATATAGAAATGTAAAATAACCATTTTTTATTTGAATACATTTTAATGTAATGTATTCCTGTGATGGCAAAGCTGGGTTTTGCAGCCATTGCTTCAGTCTTCCATGTCACATGATCATTCAGAAATCATTTTAATATGCAGATTTGCTGCTCAAGTAGCATCTCTTGTTGTTGTGTGTTGAAACATGGTTTCCACAACTAGATACATTTTTCTTTCAGGGTTTTTTGATAAACAAAGTTTAAAAGAACATCATTTAATTGAATGTATCAGTCTTTACTGTCACTTTTGATCAATTAAATACATCAATCTATTGCTATACATTATTTTGTACCCTATTTCTTTTCCTTACCATCTTTTCGTGTCATCTGTATTAATATATTTAGATGTATTCAAATGTCTTGCTTTACAGATGCAGGTGATTTGACACTTTATGAGCAACTGAAGGAACACGTTCTATCTGAGGACATGTTGAGAGTAAACAACTTCCCTCGTAAAAATAAGGATAAAGCTGATTTTGCCATCCAATATGGAGATACCAAGAAAGGCATAAGTGACCGTGAGTGTAGTGGTTCATAATCATGTTTAAGTTGTGGCTTTCAAGTCACCGTATGACTTTATTTTATGGTTAAAATTAAGGCAAAACAATAGTTCACTTGGATATCATTTAAGCTATTGGGGTTTAAAGCCTTTAAAATGTTTAGGAATTCTCTGGTTACAGCTTTTAAGAGAATCTGCTGTCGATGTGGAGCAACGTTTTCTGTTGACAAAAGTGGAAAGCACACCCGCAGAGAAGAGTGTAACTACCATTATGGAAAAGTAATAGAGAATCGAGGTAAGAAAGGCTTAGAATGCCTTTTAAAAGTTACATTTTTAAAATGTCTAGCGTTATCCATTGTGTACTCTGTATGTGTTCTCTCACAGTGCCGGGAGGTGTTGAGACGCGCTACAGTTGTTGTGAGAATGCAGTTGGGTCACCTGGATGCCAAGTGTTCAATGTATTTTGATTTGTGTTGGATTATACTCCGTCTCATACACTCAGGCTTTGTTAGAGGGGCTGAAAACATTTCATCTGCTTTGTCTCCACACCTTTGTCATGGTTTCTCCTTGAACTGGCTTTTCAATAGCGATATTGTAGCTTTTTACCAAGCCAATAACCTAATATTCCATTTTTAGTGACTACAGAAATGTTCACTATGCTCTGATGTACATGTTTACAGCTTCATGTCCATGATGCAGTAAGTCTTCAGGGCTTTGTGAGCAGTCTTCCTCAATCTTCAGTGGCCAAAACATGTCCAGGAGTCTTTGCTGTTGACACACAAACAGTAAGGCTTAGATTAACCATAATTAGGATTAAAAAAAGAACATTAATGGCATTTTATTCATTCAAATTTGTGTTTTACCAGTGTTATACGACTCAAGGTCTGGAAATAGCAAGAGTGACTGTGGTCAACAGCAGTTTGCAAGCTGTCTTTGACTCCTTTGTCAAGCCTGATAAGGATGTCATTGACTATAATACCAGGTGGGATTGTTTTAATTTAATATTTGAATCCATTTCTGAAGAGCTAACTGTAATTTTATGGTGTGAATCTCAACTTTTTAATCCTGCTCAGATTCTCAGGCATCAACGAGGATGACGTGAAGGGTACCAGCTCATCTTTGCGTGATGTACAAGCAGCGCTTTTGAGCTTTATTAATGCAGACACTATTCTGATTGGCCATGGCTTGGAGAATGACTTAACTGCTCTCAAAGTGAGTTCTAGTGGAAAGCTCTCAAGGTTTTTGAGCAGTTTGTAGCTGGGATTTGAATGTAAACATTTTCAACTTGGCTTTGGCTTTTAGACAAGTTTGTGGTTTTGCTTAGAAACTCTTAAGAATTGAATTTTTGGTTGTTCTGCCATCTTTAGATCATTCACAGCACTGTGATTGACACCTCTGTGGCGTTTCCTCATCGTCTGGGTCTGCCACACAAAAGAGAACTTAACAGTCTGACTGCAGACTATCTCCGGAGAATTATCCAAGAGAGTGGTATGTTAGCCTGTTAATCGCATTCGTAAGAAATGACCATGAACAAAACCTCACTGAATCAGCAGTAACTGGAGTCCAGGGGAATGTTTTTTTTCTCCGTACACTCAGAGGTAAAGTTGGGGCAATGTACACGGGGATCATTCAGATGTGTTCAACTCTTCCATGAAATTACTGTCAGAGTAATTGAGTCCGTAGTGAAGGGAAAGAGGTCTACTGATCGCACCTACCACCATGACTTGCATACACTAAACAACTCATGCTTGTTTCTCAATTAGAAAACAAACAACATATTTTTCATTTGCCACAGTGGTGGGTCATGACACACACGAGGATGCCACGGCATGTATGGAACTCATGCTTTGGAGGGTGAAAGAAGACTCCAAAGTGAAAAGATGGTGACCTTCAATAAAAATATTATTCCCTTTTTTTTTTGTTCATTCAATGCATGAATCAGTGCATTTGGTGTTTTTGTTTGCATACAAATCTGGGTGGAGTGTTGAATATTTAGTTTAATATAAATAAGTATATGATATTATATTTCTTCATAAACCTTCTTTTGTTTGGTTATACACCAATGTTTGTCTTTTTTTTGTGGGCTTATACACTGTGGGAGTAAAAGAAAAAAGGGAATTAAATAAAAGGCAATAATAAATATAAGCGTCATGTGATTTCTTTAATCATATTCTATCATCCACAATTGTTGATTGACATCCAGGTTGTTACAATCATGTGTAATGAGTTAATAAGAGTCTGCTGCTTGGCACCACATATATTAAATCTTATTCATTAGAAAATGAGAACAGAAGTGACTTTTTACTGTTCTTATAAAAATCTAACACTTTTTTCAAATGTTTAATGTTTCTCTTATTTTATGCAAAGTCATTTATACTTTTTCACCAGTTCCATTCCAATTGTGGTGCTTTCAGTATCCAGATCAGCCCAACATAGCAACATACTTGTAAGTATAAAATGGTCCTTTATTTTTCTTTTACTTATCTGAATAGTGCAGAACTTGATGCACATTTTGGCACTTGCTATGTGAACCCACAGGGGCACAAAGTATGGACATGATCCAAAAAAGGTTGACTGGCCTGTGACATGTGGTCCATAATCTGCCAAGTGTCTTCTTTAAAAAGAATCCAAGCTTAAGTCTGTGCTCATAAACATTAAAAATGTCTCACAATTTAAGTTGCACATTTCATTTCCAGGTTAATGCACAAAAGCATTTTGATTAGAACGGTAATTTCAGATAATTTGCCAGCTGTAGGTAATCACAATTTAGTTAACCTAATTCGTAATGCCAATAATAGTAATTTCAGACCCAAAGGGCTTCTATGTCTGACCTTATATGTTGACTGCTGAGAGTCTGACCCAAAACCAGAATCCCTTGAATTCATTCTGATTGGACTGAATCCGGGACAAGGCTACTGCTCTGAATTGACTTTTAAATGGCTCCTCGTGGAGTTTTACCTGCTGCTTGACACTTTCCACTCTTTTGACAGGTGTTAGAGGGCCGTGGCTGCAGTGAAAAGCCAGTGTGAGGGCTGGTGAAACAGTGGGCTGACATGCCCGGGAGCAGTGCCAGGGCGCTGTTGGTGCTGCCCGTTTGGGCTCATGCTGTAAAAGCAGTGTGAGCGTGGCCCAACTGGCTGCTGGGAATGCCTCAGCGACAGCCCTGGACTACTGTACCAGCATCCAGACGGACACACTGCTCTTGGCACAGAGAGAAAGAAACCAGATGCTCCCCTTCCAGCCGGGAATGTAGGAACATCTGTGTGCATGGAGATTAATGATTAGCTTACAGAATATTTTGAAAGACATCTAATCAATATAATGTCTGTGTGATTGGGTTTCTTTTATTTAAGCCCCATATACAAATGTATCATATGCATTGTGATGTAAAACATTAGAAATTGGAACAAGTTCATTTTTCATCTTTTGTGTTCATTTATAGGCTATAATATCATGTATTGGGAAAAAAAAATCTAAATATAAACACATATTTTGTATATATGTTACATACATTATGGCTTTTTTTTATCATAGGGCAGTATGTCAAATTACATTTCCTTATGGGACTTCTAACAAAAAAAATAGTTTTTTAAAGATATGTAAAATATATTACGGTGTTAAATTTATTAGAAAATATCCATTACATTGCAAGGCTAAAAAGCAGTTTACAGTGGCAAAGGAGATATTAAGACTGTGTTTATATATCTTTTCCTTCAATTAGTTTGACCAGGTCTTTCGTCAAAACAGAATTAATGACTTGTTACTTAAGACTTGTGTCTTAATTGTAAGATAAATGACCATGTGGTACGATGCTAATTGACTGAAAACAGGAATTCAGTTGATGGCTTAGGAAAAATCATCCAATCTAAAGCAGGGGTGTCAAACTCCGTTCCTGGAGGGCCGAAGCTCTGCAGAGTTTTGTTCCAACCCCGCTCCAACACGCAAACCACCTAGTTTACAAAAATACACCTGAATGACTTAATTAGCTGGATCCGGAGTGTTTAATTAGGGTTGCATCTAAACTCTGCCGTTTGAGTTTGATACCCCTGATCTAAAGTTTTGCAATCCTTAAAAACTCAACGGTTAGTTATTTTTTTAACCTTAGAATCAATAAAATGAAACCAAGAGAAACTAACCTATTTACATGATGCAACAAAAAAAAGTGTCAGAATATTTAGATTTAGATAATGTTTTTTTATGTGATCCAGCATTCTGTATAAGAGAGAATTTCGAGCAGAAAATGTGCAGAAACCTTGACTCTTAACTTTAAGCAAAAAGCAACAAAATCAAGCCAAAATTATTTATTTCCAATACACAGGCTTTTCGCCCCCAAACCAGACACCGAAACATCAGAAAATTGGTTGTAATTTCAAACATTACTTATTTGCTCTGAACCCAACTGCTAGCATGCAGCCTGCTGAATGCATAGGAGATAAACCAGTGTCACAAAGTTAATTGCATTACTCAAAACTGTTGGTCTGGCGTTATCATCTGGATGAGCACATTTATGATGGATGTAATTTGGACATCCAAACGGACATAATTCCAGCATGGTTGGTGCGATAGTAATATGTTTCTTTGATTCTCACTAGCGTAAATGTGCAGATTTTCCCTGTATTCAAATAAAGACTTCATTATTATGTGGAATAATTGGAGACGGTAGTACAAAATAAATGTAAATTATTAGTGGCATAAATGGCATTTTAGAAAAAATGGAGCTGCTGCTGTTCTATTGTTGCACTCAGTTCCAAAATGACATTTCCTGCAAAATTGCAATATTTTTAAAGCTCTGGATAGTATTGTCAGGAAGGAGGTTATGCTGTTTAGAGTCCGAATTTTTTTAAAGGGCTTTTTGTCTTTAATGACAGAATTGATGAAACCAGAAAAAAAGTTGAGGGACAAAGAGGGGACGAATATGATGCAGGGTAGATCCGAAACGGCATGTCCAACTACTTTCATCTGGAGCATGTGCACTATTCACTTTGTGATAAGGTTGTGACACTTGCACATTCACAAATCCTTATGAACCCAGCATTTATACCAGTTTTTGGTATGAAGATACCAGCCTCCATAGCATTAGAGAAAGTTTAATGGTCAACTTGGATTTAAAAACAATTTATATTTATTCTTATTTATTTATTCAATTATGTGATACATTAGATTGAAACAGACTGTTGATAATAGACAAGATTGCCTCAAAAAAACCTTTAACATACGATATAACATTCTGAGAAGGAAAGAAAGAATAATCTTCCCTTTTTACCCCCCCCCCCCCCCCCAAAAAAAAAGCAAATTCAAGATTCTATGTTTGGGCGTGTATTATAGGAGAATTTCCCCATAAAGTGTCAGTTTCACTTTGTTTTTTGTTAATAATAAGCATTAAGGACTTCATTAGTAACTTAATTTCTATAAAAAAAAGAAGGTTACAAGATCACATGCCTTATAAACCAATACAATTATAGCCTTGAGTCACTTTTGGAGTTGTACCAGTTGTGTTTGCGGTTATCATAAAACGTGAATAAGCAGAATCATAAACAGAATACTTCCTATTTTCTGTGTCCTCTTTAATAAAACAGCATTTTTTTCATCATATTAAACTCCGACATTAATATTTAATGGACAACACATTGAGGATTAGAGAGTTAATTAAGCTTAAGCATCTCCTGTACTGACATCAATTCAAAAAGAAAGAAAGGGAAAAACCTCTCATCTCCTTTCCAGTGTACAACTACTTGTTTTTTTGGGCTAACCTTGGAGGCTCCCCCAAGGCGTAGGGCTCTGTGTATACTCTAATTGGTTGCTATGGCAACCCAGCATCCTGAATAAGAGCATCATTCAAAAATTGCAATCAACACACTCTATACACCTGTATGCTTAAGCATTTTTAAACCTTTCATATCTGCGTGTGTGTGTGTGTGTGACAGAGAGAGAGACAGTTTTAATGAATTCTCCATTGTGAATGTGTTCTATTGTCAGCCCTGCATTTCACGTTGGCCTACCAGGGGTCTCCAACCCTGCTCCTGGAGAGCTACCGTCCTACAGATTTCAGCTCCAACCCCAAACACACCTGAACCAGCTAATCACAGTCTTCAAGGCTACTGGTTAATTTCAGACAGGTGTGTTGGAGCAGGGTTGTAACCGATATCTGCAGGATGGTAGCTCTCCAGGAGCAGGGTTGGAGATCCCTGATATAAACTCTTAAAAAGAGAAGACTTGCAAAGAGTATTGTCACCTGTCATTTATTTCAAATATCTATATCTGCAACAAAATATGTGTGCATGTATGTCCGTATATGAGTGTGTCCGTGTGTGTATCTATGTAAGCAAGCTTAATTATTATTAATATGATAGTTTAACCATTTCATTTCTATATGTGTGTGTGTGTGTGTGTGTGTTTCTGTGAGCCTGTTGTCCATTTTCGATGAGTTTCACTGTCAGCTATGCATCCAGCTATGTTGGCCTAGACCCTAAAAGCATACCACCTTAGGCCTTAAAATTCTTGAACCCTGGTTATCGCTGCTTGCAGCTATATTTTTGTTGTTGTTGTTTTTTTCCATTTTCCGAAGCTTTCTTGCTCAAGAGGGTCACCGACAATCACATACAGTATAACCTACAACAGCTGTTTAACTGCGCTCTAGTCAAACTCGCTCACTCTAGCCTAATCATTAACTACACACATCATAAACCCCTTTTAGGCAACTACAATTAATGTCACATGTTTTAATAAGACTAAACTCCTATTTAACCTCCTATTTAACCTGATGATCACAGGTTTAATAAAAATACATTTTAAGTTTCTAATTATAACACCGCATTTCCACGGTTATTCAAACAACGAACAAATTATACATTGAGCAAAGCACATTTACTTTATCAAAGAATAATCATTGACTTCAGTGACTAGGCTATGTAAAAATCTATTATGTAAGCTGTAGCTGCTGTACTAAAAAAAAAAAATGCTTTTAAATAATCCCTCCTTTTTTAAATCATTAACATTTTGCACATCCTGCAAAGGTGACTTAAACTGTACATGGGCCTACATATAATGTTCCTTTGAAATTACTTTTAGTGCAATAAACAATCTTGAATAGATGTCTTGCAAGACATTAGAGAAAGCAGTAAAATATTTTTTATACATTACATTCAGGATCGCCAACAACATAGCAGAGTAGGCTGCATTTAATGGTGCCTGTTAGCTGCTCAAAGGGCGAGACGGCGTGGTCTGGCCTTGAATGCCTCAATTATGTTATTATTATTTGTATTTTTTTGAAAATAATTTAAAATTTTAATTAAATTTTAAATTAACAAATATTGTAAGCACTGCTTAATCTGTAAATTGTGAGGTCCCGGAACAAAGCGGGGTAATGAATCCGTCCGGCAAGTTTTTTTAATATTATTATTGAACTTTCAAAAATACAAAATTCAACAGCCAGTTCATATATATATATATATATGCTTTTATTTATGTAGGCTACACAGAGAAACAATACATGGAGAAACAAGATGCGCTTTCTGCCGTCTCATGCAGTCTCCGTGAAATGGAGCGCGTCACAGCAATGAACCGGATACTTTATTAAACGTAGAAAATTAAAATCTTAAATTACGTAGTCGGAATGAAAAGGTGCATTTCTTTATTAAAGTCAGCGTCGCACTCTGCAACTTTATCTTTTCAGCCGACACTGACTGAGAAGAAATCACTAGTTTATTAACGAATAATTAAAATGTTTTATTTTGCCTTTCCTCCAACATTCATAATCATTAGCCTACTTTTGCCGTCGCAAGCTTTAGACGTGCGCTTGGGCGCGGAATAGGCTATACGCCTGTATATTAAAGGATGGTTAGTAGCCTAAGTTATTATATTAATCAATTTATGACCTCAGATAGTTGAAGTATAGTGACTACACAAACAATCCCCTTCTTAAAACCACCCTGTCTAGAAAGGCCAGCTTGCCAAGGATTTGTGTATAATCCCTCTCCCCAGTGAGCATTCCCTGTCGCGCCTCCAGATTGTCAGCATCCCCATTGAGCTACACCCCTGGTCTTATCTGACACGTGGGATCATGCTATGGGTGTGGCCTGTGTGGTCATCGATAAATGGAACATTCCTGAATCCAACAAATGTAAAAAGTATCCAACCTGTGGAACGGACAGCTTTTTTAGTACCCAAACTCATTCAGAAAATATTATGTTGCTCTTGAATGTTTCACAACACATACAAATCTCGTACTAACTTTCCAACACATAAGATACTGGTAAGAAAAATGTGAGTTAAATATTCAAACCATGCCATTTTAGTTTCCTTCTACAAATCTTTGTGCTCTTTTAAAAATGACGGGACTATGTTCGGGTTTCTACTTGTACCCAAGAAATGCTTTACCAGGTGAGCTAAAGAGCAACTTTACTAGAAAAGCCATATATATGGAGCTGGTTATGTGATGCAAATGTCAAAATGTATCTATTTACAAATGATGCACTATGGTAAAAGCGTTTTGAGGTCATAACAAGATTGTAGAAGGAATTGTGCTGAAGTAAATCTTATAATCAATCATCTGTAATCGCAATATATGTGAAAACCAACAAAAGTAATCATTACTGTCCATTGCACCTGGAAACTGCAGTGAAATGTGTATATATAGGAATAGTTTGGAGTTTTGAAAAATATAGGCACATTTTTATGTTGCTTTTTTGACAGCTGATGCCAATTTTCTGTATCTGATAATTTCTGTATCTAAATCAAAATGAACAAAATTAAAGTCAGCCAGTAATTAATTGAACCTGTTCAGCAGTCCTGCCTCCATACAGTGATTCCGTGACTTTCCGTGCTTCGACTCTGTTTGTTTTCTCATTCCAGACCTGAACAGGGATTTCTCTTCACTTTGCTTTCTGCGGCTCCCTAACGCCCTCAGATCCAGTCATCTGACAGGGGTGAAGTGAGGGAGCCTGGGAAATATCGATGTTGAGACAACTTGGGAGGAGAAAGTGAAGGTAGAGGAGAGCGAGGCGATGGAATGGAGGAAAAAGGGAGTAGGGGGGTGGAAGCGGGGGGGTCTTCCTGTAGACAGGCATTCCTCTAAGCAGCTTTTCCTCTGGAGGCAGGGTTGCATGAGGTCACAGAGGGATTACACTTTTGGCAAACAGGAGGGAGCTCCTCTCACTCAGGCTTTTGCAGCAGCCAAAGACTGCAACTCCCCCATGACTCGAACCCGGCTGTAATAAAGCCAAGGCCGGCTTGAACTTACAAACAAAAAAGCCAACAGTCTATCGATTGTCTGCCGCCAACTTTCACACGCCTGTGTCAAAAGGTTGCATCGGCATAGACAAGCTCCAAGCAAGGCTGAGTAAAAAATCCCTTTACTGTTTCAAACTAGAGGCATCTTGGGTTTGAATGCTACATTTTGTAAAATGTTTAATCCCTGCCTCTATTATACAATTATTCAAGAGGATTACAGTTACTCACTTCTTAAAAATGGATCAGATGTTATTCTGTTTTCACTCTCTCAGCAGAAATAGATACAGCCTTAAAATAATATATGATTGATGTATTCAAGTGTCTGTATGACTAAATTAGCTGGTATCTGGCAGAGATATACAGTGTGACCTCATCACCCTGGAGACACACTTAATCAACTTTCCCTCTCCAGCAGAGGTCAAGCTAAGCAGAGGCTCTTGCTGGCCTCCAGCCCTGCTTTGATGTTAATTAAGATGCGATAGAACATGGAGAGGAATCATTAAAGCCAGAGTCAATCTAGTGGCACAAAGCTCCAACATGGTGGACTTAAACCACCTCCAAGGTGACATCTTCCAGACTCAGACGCACATCAAACCCCAGCTTGTTGTTCTTCTGGGTAGAGTGACCCAGAGTTCATTGGTGTCTGTAACACGGGATTGGATGTTTACTGTTACCAGCATGGGTGTTGAAAGCATAGAAAGACATGCCTCATCTCGGTCATAGTAGCTACTTAGAAAGTGATAATGTACTGTAAGATGGCCATTATATTAAAATAAATAAATACATCTACTGTATATAATTGAGAGCATAATTTGGGTTCTGGAAATATAAATCCCATTCATGTTCTCTATAGGCAAACTGATTTTGAAAGAAAATGTATTAACCTTTGTAGACCGATCTACTGTGAGCTCCAAGGTTATTAATCAGTGGTACAAGCTTTTGTTGAAGCCATCTGACTGCATTTTTTCAACTTTTTTTTTATTTTTAAATAACAGCATTTGTAATTCCTGGTAAAACAAACAAATTAGGCTACATTAACGATTAGAGAATCAAGCAAGCAAATCACGCTAAACATATAAGCTAGTTATTTTTATTCTCATTGTACATTTGTCTTTTTGACACATTTTTAAATACTTTTTGTTTTAGCCTCAAATGTTTGTAATGTTGTAACTTAATATCTGGTTGGTTTGATTAATGGTTTATAACTCCCTACGGGAAAATTACTTACAGAGCCAAGGCCGCTGGAAAAGTGGGCGACACTGGTGCTCTCTATAAGACCCTATCAACCTTTTACAGTTCATTATGCAGACTTTTTCTCTTTGCATTTGTGATATTCATTTTTCAAATATAATTTAGACCCTAACTAAATTTTATGACAGAATGACTCATAATAAATCAATCAAACCTCTGGCTGTATACATGGATGTAGGGGAGGAAATCCATACAGATTGCCTGCCTCCACCAGTATTATGGAGCAAGTCTGAGAGGGAGAGATGCCGTCCAAGGTGCTCCATAGCTCCGGGGCTAACAGTGATGAATGGAGCTCTTAATGCCGGCAAACACTTTATCTCTGCTTCATCTGTTTTCATTAAGCAGGACCAACCTTTGGCTTGGACGGAGCGCTCTAGCGCTCCCAGGACTGCTGAAGGCAAAACTAGGTGGAGAGAGCTTCACTTTTTTTAGGCACAGGCAATCTCTCTTTTGGATGCCAAGGGTTAGAGTCATGATCCTGCTGTAATCAGGAATTCGGGAGGTTTTGTAACTTAAGATGAAGTCTAAGAGGTATCTGAATTATGTACACTGATCAGCCACAACATTACAATCACTGACAGGTGAAGTGAAAATATTTATTATATTTTTACAATGGTATCTTGTCAATGGCTGGGATTTATTAGACAGCAAGCGAACAGCCAAATCTTAAATTTCATATGTTGGAAGAAGGCAACATGAGAAAGTGAAAAAAGTGACTTTGACAAGGGTCAAACAGTGATGGCTATGCAACTAGGTTAGAGCATGTCCACAACAATAGGTCTTGTAGGGTGTTTCCGTTATGCAGTGGTTGATACAATGGTGCAAGGAAGTTAAATCAGTGAACTGGCGTCAGGGTCATTGGTTCAAGGCTCATTGATGCATGTGAGGAGTTGCTCAAATTGCTATAAAACCTAATACTGGCCATGATAGGAAGATGTCAGTTTGCTGCGTATAAGGTTGCATAACCGGGATTAGCCGCAGTCAATGATTACCCATGTTCACTGCAGAAGCGCCTACAGTGGGCATGCGAGTATCAAACCTGGACCATAGAGCAATGCAAGATGGCTGCTTGGTCGGATGAATCATCTTTCAGGTGGATAGCTGGGTTTGTGGTTGTTACATGAGGAAGAAACAGCAGGATGCACTATGCAGGGTTTCTTCAGGTTATATGAAGGTAAATTTAAGACTTTTTAAAATACCTTTTTAAGACCAAGTAAAGAAAAAAAGTATGTACTATTTTTGTCAAGATTCATTTACAGGAGACACAAAATGACTTAGGAAGATAAGAAAAGATAAGTTTTGTTTTCAGAAAATTGTATCAAATATCATGAACTCATTAAGAAAGCATCATCATGAATCAATTAAGAAATATCATGCTTAAAACACGAATAAATATCTTCCAGTGGGGTCAGGAAAATAATATTGTTTTCATTTTGAATTAAGCTTATTTAAGACATTGACAGATTTTTATTCTTGTTAATCATAAACTCATTTTGTTCAGTTTCATAAGACTTAATTTGTTCACCTTTGCATTTCAAGTAAATGTATCTTGATTTAAGAATGATTAAACATTTGTATTGGAAAACAACAAAAATCCTGAGGAAGATGTTTTTTTTTGCAAGTATATTCAACATTTAATGCCAAGCCTTTGTCTTTCTAAAGACATTTTTCAAATATAAATTTGTGTAAGGGTGAATTTAGACATTTTAAGACCTTATTAAAGGTATAGTTAACCCAAAAAATAAAGATTATGTCATTAACTACTTACGTTGTTCAAAACCGGCAAAAACTTCGTTCATCTTCGGAACACAAATTCAAATATTCATATATAAGAACCTCCATAGACAACAAGGATGTTACCACGATCAACACATAGAAATGTGGCAAGGACATCGGTAACGTTAACTCTCCCTGTCTGCTGAACGTAAACAACACTGCTTACATTCATCAGACAGCGCGCGCGCATGCTGAAAGTAACCATTACCATTAACAACACTCATTACTTTGATTACGTTCTGGGGTAGGCCTACTCTCCAAAATGGTGGAAGACGGTAACTCGGGGGGAGAAGAATTGCTGAATAAATTATTATTGTTTTCTTTGCTCACAAAAAATATTTTCGTAGCTTCGTAATATGTCGGTTGAACCCCTGATGTCACATAGACTATTGTACCGATGTCCTTGTCACATTTCTGTACGTTACGTTGATCGTGGTAATATCCTTGCTGGCTATGGCAGGTCAGAGAGCTCTCAGAAAAGTTCAAAAGGTTACATTTTTGGTCTTGGCCTCCAAATTCATCAGATCTCTATCCGATTGAACATCTATGGGATGTGCTGGACCAGCAGATAAAATCCATGGAGGCTTCACCTCGTAACTTGCAGGACTTAAAGGATCTGCTGCTAATGTCTAGGAGCCAGATATCACAGAACATATTAGACGCATCAGAGCTATTTTGGGAGCATAGGGGGACACACACGATATTAGGCAGGTCGTTTATTAGGGTCGATATTAATGCTGTGGCTGATCAATATAAATGCGATATATATACACCAAATACTTAATTTGACAAGCTTATTTTTTAAATAATTTTAACCAATTTAACACATAGCCAGAAGGGATGATGTAGTGTGGTCGACCAAGTATTTTTGTAGTTTAAAAGCAATATTCTTCACCACCACATAAGAAAAACAAAAGGTTTTAAATTATGAGATAAAATATCAACATTTTGAGATTCTTGGTAAAAAGTCGAAATACTGAGATAAAATTGTCATAATTTCAATTTACATATAATTAGGATTAACCGTGATTTTTTTTCTTACGTGGTAGAAATGGGTTTCTATATAAATCCCATCTTACCTGGTAGACGCCTTGGACTGATGTCACCGTGTTGTCATATATTTTGAGCCACTTTAACTACTTTTTTTGTACCTGAATAAAACACATGCAGGTTATGAAAGCAGGGGACATCAAAGTAAAGCATGCATTGATAAAACAGACAACAAGAGCTTTAAGGTAATATGTGATGTAAGCTTTACTTTCAAATCATGTTACATTTAGAACTGGCAATTTGAACATAAAGAATTCAAAACTAATAAAAACAAAATACAAAACAAAATAAAAAATACAAATGACCTAATTACCAGTTACTGTCACAAACAACCCTGTACAGCCTTAAGAATGAAGTAATAAAAAAGCTTTATACAGCACATAATAAGTTTACTGGGTGCCAAATAAGAAATAAACCAAATGATACTTGAGCCTTATTGAGTTGTAGAGTACAGCAAGAGATAAAGCAAACAGATTGTGCAGAGTAACCCGCAAAGCTAAATGCAAAACGAGTTTGTATTTTTATCAGACCAAAAAAAGTAAGTGCTACAAACTAGAGATCAAGAGCAATTTCATGCATCTTTTGAAGTGCTAAAAAGGTAGTCAGTCTTGTTTGATGCGCAATGATGCTAAAACAAAAAAATGTTGCTCCTTGCGATTAGGCAAACAGAATGCCATGTAGTAAGTATGTATAAATACTGGTATTGGAACAGAGAGCGATCCCTGTTGCGCTCCTCTTGCCCACACAACTGAGCATGAAAGAGCAGCAGCCATGTTCCTCTACATGATGAATACATGGTGTTCCAAGGCAGACGGACAAAAGGATGTTGCCCAATGGACATTCCATTTGAATTCATTCGATCAAAATAGGTCCTGAGGATCAGTTTCACTTCATCTCAGGGTCTCAGGCCACTCCTTGCCACCAAGTGGCACTAGAGCATAAAATATAATGGGTTGAGCAGGAGCATTATTAACAAGCAAAGAAGCTCCACTTAAAATACAGCATACCACTAGACTGCATGCTTGGCTTGTACATGAAGAAAAATAAATGATGATACTATGAGAGCAAAAAAATACAAGTATAAAATAAGGATACTGTGCCCCCCGCAGAAGAAACTGTCTACCATCTTTTAATGGCCTGCATTTTATTTATAAACTGGCCTTAAATACAATTTTTTTCACCTAAATCCTCTCAATGGGCAAGTTAGAGGAAAACAAACTTAAGAATAATGATCTCTTTGCAGTTCATGGTTGACCTATCAAAGTAACACTGCTACTTTGAACATTTTTTAGGATCTCAAGTTCGAGCTTTGCACGTGTTGTCTCATGACATGCTAAGCAGAATTGGTTTATTTATACCAATATATTGACTAGGCTTTTGAATCAGCCAATATTTGGCCATGTTGAGTTTATGGGCATCAGCTGATTGGTGTTTGGTTACTAAACCAAACCATGCTACTGTAAGTTACTCTTTTAGCCCCAATTAAAGTTTCCTATATTCATAATTCTTAAAATAAATCCGTCTATCCAGTAACTAAGCAAAGTGCTCATCAAAATATCTATCCGTTACCCCGATGTTACAGTTTATCTGTTTTGAACATGATTTAAACTGTATTTGGATCAAAAACTATTTATTCAGAGCTCGGCAACATTATGGGCAGTTAAAGTGTTCCATTTTAGAGCATTGGATAGAATTGCGTTCTTGTTTAGAAAAGTGCAATTTTTACAGCAATGTGCAAAATCGCTGTTAAAATTTAGCCTGGCCCTTTGGTGTCCAGGGTGGATTGCGAACTCAGCTGTCCGCATTACATATGCCATACGATCCATCAAAACAGAGCAGTCTGCTGTTTGGCAAATACCTAAAGGAAAAAGGCGTAGAATTTGTGTTTTCAACCATTGTAGCAGACAAAAACAAAACCAAAATAAAGAAAAACTTAAGTAGCATTGAGGCTGTTTGACGAGGCATTCAAATAATTGGCATCAAGAACGTTTTCTATTGGGTGTAAGTGCTTTTGTTTGAAACATTTCAAAATTTTAAGTGCAATTAAAACAAACAAAAAAAAATTGAGAGGGGAACAGAATTATGGTACCATGTTTGCCCACATATGGAAAGCCATGCTTCCAAAAATCCTACTCAAAATAATGGCTGCCTCCACATTGCACTTGAGAGCCATTTTCCAATGGGGTTCTCATAATAGCTTGTTAGTACAGGATATATATATTTATATATATATTTGTATTTTACATTTCAAAGGCTCTTTCAAATTAAAAATAATAATAATAAAACAACTAGAAGAACAAAACTTTAAGACACAGAAGGCCACCGAGATACCATTGTTTTTCCATGATCTCACTTACCACAGTCCAGCTACCTCTGTATCACTTTAACACTAACCAACAGAAAGTACATTCATTCAAGTCATTTTGGAACATGTTTTTTTACACACAAAATTACAAAAAAAGCTCCAAAAAGCACCATTGAATCGGCCTTTGTGACATAATTGGGTCTCTCCCAAAAACCTGTCACTTCATACATCTTAAACGTACAGGTGCGCATTATATACGTTAGCTATGCACAGGGCGCTTGACTGGTCACTTATATCTCATGCCTACCGGATATGGCCAGCCCACCTCGGTCAGCTATGGCACAATCTGTAGCGACCAAAAGTATGGTAAAGATATCAAAGGGCTGCATCATGGGTTGACGACCACTGCGGCAGTGGTAATGATTGCTTTTGCCATTAGTGTGCCCTGAATGGCTTGTATTAAGTGATGCCATCAGCTGTGCCTCGCAGGTGTCGTAAATGGCCTTATGCTTGTTGCTGAGGCAAGATTAAAATTTACATATGGTCTCGCCATTCAGCAAAACCAGTCAACGCCAACAGGTGTGGGGGGAGAAAAGAAAAGAAAGACTACAAAACTATGTACAGCTTGATAAATTAACAAGTGCGTGGTCTGAGGCTTTGCTTTGGAAACAAGACTCAAAAGATAGCAATCCGTTTCATTGGTTTTTGTCGTGCCATATACTGTATACCCCAAGATACTGAGCATCTTAATGACTTCAAAAAACAATTGCAACATATAGCGAACATGCTTTCTGATTCCTGACAAAATGCACAAAAAAGCTTAGCACTTGCAAGCTAATATGTTCTTTGTTTCCTTTCGCCCATCAAAACGAATACAAAACTCGTAATAGATAAAGCACTGTTATTGGATTCTGGGTCATTCACAATTTGTAGAGGAAAACAACTGATGTAAGACCTCTTAAAAAGCAACGATTGGATTGCGATAGAACAGAAATCGAAATGCCTTGAGCGTGAATAGCTTTTCCTCTGATAAATGGATGTTTTACAGTCATTACTACTTTTTAGGGCAGCATTTTAGCCTGCCTGTGGAACAGTTAGTGGCTTCAATGATACAGGGAAATGGCGGGTGGAGGAGAAGAAGGGACAAGGATGGTCAAATGGTCTTAGCTCTCTCTGTCAATCCCAGGTATGCCAGGAAGGAGTGTTTGAGTGACGTGGGAGAGGGCGGCGACTGTGAGGACGAGTTGGACCAGAATGCCGAGAAGGGCGGCGAGGAGTTTGAGGGCGAGGGGCTATGGAATGTGAAGCGGCGTGCCGTAAAGAGCGTGGTGAGGGGGATGAGTTGAGCCAGGTCACAGTTCCTGTACTGTTCCAAGTAGCGAGCCGCCAGTGTGGAGAACGTGCCATTGGCCGAGAGGTAGCGCGAGGTTGGGGTGCCATCTTGCCGCTTGCTGGTAATCGACAGGGCGACGGACTGCAAGGCTTGAGAGGCAGACAGGTTCATGAGTGGACTGGTACTACCGCTGTCCCCGCTGCTGCTCCCACCTCGCTCCAAAAGGCCCGGGTGTGGCGTACCTGGCCGAACCTCACCTTCGTCAGCGCTCCCCTCCCCGCCTTGGTGCTTTTTAACATGGCGACTGTAGACGAACGGGTGAGTGGTGGTGAACGGGCACTGGGTGCAACCGAAGGTCTGTCTCGGTGCATGTTTGAGCCGCTTGTGGAGGTTGAGATTGTCCTTGCGTTTGCAGCTATAGCTGCAGCGGTCGCAGTGGAAAGGCCGCTCGCCGGTGTGCACACGCACATGCTCGATGAGCTTATTGGCTGTTTTGGAGAGGTAGCCGCATTGCTCGCACTTGTAGTGGTTGCCCAGGCGGTGAGCGCGCGTGTGCCTTTCCAGCTCTGCCTGATTGGCCCACACGGCTTGGCAGATACGGCAGCGATACTCCATCTTGTAGTGCGTCTTCAGGTGGCCCTCCATGGCGGCTGGCCTGTTGGTGGAGTAGATGCAGAGAGGGCACCTGATCAAAGAGACAGGAGGAATAGGGTGTAGGACACAGAGGTGGAAGACATTTAATAATGCACCTCACCAATGAGAAAACACACTCTGTTCTCTTAAATGGAATGAAGAACACACAAAGAATGGACAAAGGGAAGGGATGGAGGCATTTTGTGTGTCTTACCCTCTGTCGTGTTTATAAGCTACAGTCTGTGTGTACGCATAAACTGCTACATGTGAGAGTGGGTGTGTGTGCGTATGGCAGTGAGGTTGCGGACATGTTGGAACGGGAATCAGATGAAGGTAAATGAGTAAATGAGTGGCACTTACATTTAAATAGCACCTTTCATCTGCTCAGGGCCCCAAAGCGCTTCACAAACCCTGCAGAACAGAATGACCTCAGAAAGCACACTGTGAAGGGCGCCTCTCTACCTCAACACTGAACTAGAGCGCTGTTAAACTCTCAATCTCTCGCTCTGACTAAAACAAACCAGCTGGGCAGCTGTAATACAGCAAGAGTTCCATCAGCTGACAGTAAGCTCTAAATGTATTTGGTCACTTTTGGGTTTTGTGCTCTTGTGTTCTGAATCTGTATTGTGCAAAGACTCTGAAGTTTGTGTAAATACCAATAATCAGTTCATAATTTGGAAACATTTTGTAAAAACCCATAGCAGACACTGCACCCAGTCTTGTTTTTCAATAAAAACATCTAAAAATACCTTAAACTATATATTGGCATTCCACTGGCAATTTTTTTTCTGGTTTTAAGCATAAATCTAAAACACTTTTCTACAAAGTTAATGAATGTAGTAGGCAGCAGGTT
This sequence comes from Oxygymnocypris stewartii, assembly GCA_003573665.1. Taxonomy (NCBI): domain Eukaryota; kingdom Metazoa; phylum Chordata; class Actinopteri; order Cypriniformes; family Cyprinidae; genus Oxygymnocypris; species Oxygymnocypris stewartii. Next base: position 161,145 of record QVTF01007756.1, read on the forward strand.
AAAAAAAACATTTGGGCAGTTGTGGCTCTAAAGGATAGAGCGTCAGACTTGTAACTTGAGGTTGTGGGTTCGAATCTCAGCTCAGGCAGGAACTGTCCACGACTGAGGTGAGACACTTGAGCAAGTCACCGAACCCCCAACGGCCCCCCCGGGCGCCGCAGCGTTGGCTGCCCACTGCTCCAGGTGTGTGTGCACTTGGATGGGTTAAATGCAGAGAACACATTTCACTGCTGGTTATAATCTGTATAATTGTGTATATGACAAATAAACAATTCTTCTTCTTCTTCTAAAAAGCAACCTCTGAGGAGTAACATTTTCCTATGGGGTATATTTACTGCTGCTTTTCTTGGTTACATCTTATATGGGATTATGTAAATAGTATAGAATTAGCAGAGAATCTCCAGAGACTATATGTCTAAGATAAGGACAGTTAAGTACAGGTATTTATACACAAAAATATACAGTCCAATTCCAAACTACGACACCTTGTATGGAATATTCATAAGCAGACATTAATCCAGCCAACTGGAACCCTGCTGTGGGAGAAAGATCCCGTGAAAAAAACATGCAGTGATTTGTAAGCAGTCAGCTGCTATACATATACTGTAACATTAATGCCGACCACACACACACGCAAACCTCAGAGTCATTGAACCATTACAGATTCAAAATGTAAGAACACATAGTCAAAAAAGCAGTTGTTTAAGATACTGACCAACAAACACTCTATTTGCTCAAATACTGTGAATATAAATAAATTGGAGGATTTTTAATTTCATTGTTTCTCCAGTGTCTTTTATATAAGAGCTAACAAATACAAAGAGAATAATAAACCATAGATTACATGCTGAGTCCCTTTCAAATAAGTTCCCATCTGATACATTTTTAAATAAAAGGCAGAAAATAGAAGGCCTGCTTCTCATCTTAAAATCATAATATTTAAAGGCGCATCATCTTTTTTAACTTTTAATGGAAAATCTGGAATAGAAAATTCTCAAATGACACTTTTTAGTTCTGCTTTTTATTGTAAATGCTAAATAAGACCCCAAGTAAAGTACTGTCTGTCCCTCCAAGCTAGTTAAATATTGCTAATTTAACATGTTTAATTTCCTCCTTTACCTGGCTAAGCGCTCTAATGAGTGATAACTACAAACTATCAAATGTGTCTAGCATGGGAAAGCATAGCCATAAATGACAAGATGAGGCAATGAAATCTGAAATACATGACCTTAAGACATGAATTATGTATGTCAAACAACTAGACAAATACAACAGAAAATATCAAAGACTGGACTTTGTGTTAAGTATATATATAAAAAAGCCCCAAAACAAAATCTCAAATTGGGGGTCAGTATGTCTTTTAAGTGTTTGGAAATCGAGTGTGTATTTGAATTCAGATGAGCATTCATTGTGTTTAAATTTGTTGTTGTAACTGTGGTGGCGGTTATGACAGGCTGAGAAAGAACAGTGTGAACTGTAGCCTAATGGTCTTGGCAGTGGAGCTGCTCAACAGATGGACAAGTGCTGACTGGCTTGTTGTGATTTCTTCAGATATATTTTCACATCCAGACCTTTTGCAGTAATGTCTACCACAGGCTTTCCAAAGGAAGGACCTTGTTCCTGAAAGTGCCTGTGATTTGTGTGCTCACCTGCAGAATTAGTGTCCCTGACTATCAATAACACTTGCAAAGTGGGATTATGGCGAGCCCTACTTCCCTAAACATTGATGAGGAAAGAAGGAAATGGTTTTTATTATTTCTATTGTAAATCAAAATATGATTCAATAAACTGAAGGCTTGTAGAACTTTTTAGCAATGTACTTACAAAGTTGTTCTAAACTCGTATAACAATATTTTCCATGGAACATAAAAATATCTTTTAAATTCTTATCTTTGCAATTACATTGACCATAACTGCAGATTCTTAAAAAGCTTCAAAAAGTATGAAAAATGACAATGAAAATGGTCCATATGGCTCATGTGCTATATTCTTCTATAGTCTTCTAAAGCTAAGTAAGGGACAGACCAAATTTCTTATTTACTGAAAATCTTTCCCTTCAAAAAGCTGTTGACTTGAGAACTGCTACAACTATATCATGAATCATTCTGATCAGTTTTGTGAAGCAGATTAACCGATTCCTTGACAATATTTAAACTCTCAAAAGGCAGGGCATATATCATGATCTCCAAAGCATAATCACTAACATTATGGTCTGTTCCTCACAAAAAAATCTTCAAAAGACTAGGAATATACATTGTATGGACTACTTTCATGCAGTTATTTTTGAAGCTTGAAAGTGTACATTTATGAGTTTCTTTCTTCTGTTGAACAGAAAGGAATATACTTTGAAGAATTCTGATAAGCAAACAATTGACAGGAGCCACTGACTTCCATAGTATGGAAAAAATACTATGGATGTCAATGGCTACCATAAACCGTTTGGTTACAACATTCTTCAACTGGGCTAAGTATTGAGTTTGATACTTTTTGTTCCTTTGTGCTTTTTTGTTTCTTTGTGCAGTGGCTAGGGAGTCTTTGAGTCTGTATAAACCTCAACAAGCTAAAAAAAAGTTTTTTTGAGGTAATGCGTGATGTTATTTTTTAAACCAGATTTTATACAATCGGTATAGAAAAAAGTATTGTTCAACCGGTACTGGTATTGAAGTCAAGGTATTGGTATCGATATTAAAAATATTTGAACCATACCCACCCCTATTCTTTAAAATATATTACTTTGTGCTCAACACTCATACAGGTTTGGAACAACTTGAGGGTGAGTGAATGATTGCAGAATTTTTGTTTTCGGGTGAACTATCTCTGTAATTGGTGAACTGTTCCTTTATAAACATATTATCTGTAAAGTAAGGTTATAAGCAGTAAATTCAAATCTCTGACTTGCATGCTCGTATGTGTTTCAGGCACATTCAGGAACTCTGTCTATAACATGCTTCTACTGTCTGCAGCTCCACAGAGAGGTTACCCTGAAGCACTGCTCGATGAACTTAGCTCATTTCTGAAACATCGACCAGTGCTCCTGGATAGACTCTGTTTAAGACCTGGGCTGTGTCCTGTCTGAGGGGGTAGGGGCTGAGGTAGGGTGGGGGCAGGTTTTGTGAGGTTGTGGGGAGGTACGTGCTGTACTTGCTTTCCTTACTTGAGCCCTCCAGCGGGGACGGTGTGGCACTTCTTGTGCTCCAGGAGCTGCTCGGGTGTCTTCATGAACTTGTGGCAGATGTCGCACTCGAACATGCGCGTGATCAGGTGGATCTGTAGGTGCCGCTCGTACATAGGTCGAGTTTTGCACACAAAGTTGCAGAAGACACATTCAAAGCCTAAGGATTGGGTCAGGAAGAGGGAACAATTTCGGTATCATCTCTATTTGTGTTGTGTCAGTATGAGTTGGTAATAAGGAAATGGGATCATCACAAATTAGACATTTAATCAATTTTATAGCTCAGCTCTATTTAGGGCAACTGGTTTTCAATCTCTGTAGACCAAGGGACACCCAACTCAGGGACCCTCACCATTGTTTTTTTTCATTAACTTTCTTGACCTACCATTATTAAATTATACAATGATTGTGAGAATGTTATTGTTTAGTTAATAAAAAGTCATACAAATTCAGTATTTTTTATCTAGACTACCTTTTAATGTTTGGGATCACTACATTTTTTTCAATGTTTTTGAAATATGTTTCTTATGCTCACCAAGGCTGCATTTACATGATCACAAATACAGTAAAAATACAGTAGTATTATGAAATATACAAATTTAAAATAACAGTTTTTATTGGAATATACTTTAAAATGTAATGTATTTCAGTAACGCAAAGCTGAATTTTTAGCAGCCATAACTGCAGTCTTCAGTGTCACATGATCCTTCAGAAATCATTCTAATATTCTAACTTGCTGCTTAAGAAACATTTCTTATTAATAAAAATGTTGAAAACATATGTGCTGTTTAATATTTTTGTGGAAACCATGATATTTTTGGCCGGAATTCTTTGATGAGATGATTAGAAAGTTAAAAAGAATTTATTTGAAATTCGCTGAAAAAAATTGAAAAACTCTTTATTCTCACCTTTGATCGATTTAATACATCCTTGCTGAATACAATTATTCATTTATTATTATAAAAAAAAAAATGTACTGAATGCAAACTTACAAAATAATAATTTTAATAAAAAAAGAGTAGTATATAAAAGCCTCACCTTTCTCTGCTTTTTCCTCTGTTCCTGGGCCTGAGCTTGATTGACTGCCCACAGAAGAAGGCGGGGCCAAAAGGCTTTTTAGTTCTTCGTTACCTTGGGCAACATCTCCACTTTCAGAGCTGTTGAGGGAGTCACTGAGGGCTGAGAGAGAGGAGGAGGTGCTTTTGGTCTCACTGAGTGGGCTTCTGGAATTGAGACCTGTGTGGGATAAAAAAAAGAAAGAAAGAGATATTATGGGTCACTTCCTGAATATAAGACAGACTCCGTATTTGAATGACATGATGGTATCAAAGACTCGGCTTAGCTTAAGCCATCAGAGAATTAGGTGGGAGCATCTTACAGCGCTCGAGGTTTGATAATTAATTCTGTAATGAGTAAAGCAAAAAGCAGAAAAGTCCTCCAATTGATCGGAATCCACCCAGTGAGCCGGGCTGGAATATGTATGCCTAGAGTAGTGCGGCATTAAGCCTTAAAAGTCGGGAGGCGGGCTCTCTTCCCTAAGAGGCACTCTTGCGGGTTTACCCTGACTTCTGTATCCAAGCAGCCAGAACACTCAAGCCTGCGCTCTTATTGATCTACGCTGTGCCTGAGAGCAGCAGGGGAGGGGGGCTGCCTAGGTCAGGGCCGCCACAGCTAAGATGGCGGGAGCATCTCAGGCCACGGCTCTCCCCTAGGGCTCTCAGAGCTCATGAAATGGCCGATACCAGCTCACATGCACCAGCTTCGCTCACATGTTAAGGCCGCCTTTCCTTTGAACGAACGCATGCGGAATACAGAGTAGGTGGTCATGTTTAATCTTTTGTCAGTTGCAATGACATCTTTGAATACCGATGTGCTGTGTGACTTGTATTGCTTTATGAAGAGCAGGACTTAATCTCTGTGCGTGAACTTGACGGCCCCTATAAGGCTATTGTACGTGGTAGACGAAATATCAGGATGAATTAAAGTCCAGGTTTAGCTGAACACCTGCAATGTAAAGCAAAGCATGTGTGATGGAGAGAACCGCTGCCAGGCAGGCACCCCGGTGACAGACACAACTCTCAGCCACCTTCCTAAGCAGGAGACAAAGAAGTGCAGGCTGGTAGGCGCTGACCCGAGGTCAGCCAATCTGCAGCAAGGAGTGTCTCTAGCAGGGCGCTAAATCGCAGTTGACAAACCAACTTGTTCTTTTGCTGTCACTCTCTGAACTCACTGTCTTGCTGAAAGTGTACTCGAGCTCAATGGCGTGAGGGTGAGTGTGGGAGACATGGCGGTGTTTGGCTACTTGGATGGTTAGTTGTGAGTGACTAGGGCTATCGATTTTTCAGACTTCCTGGGTCTAATAACATCAGGCCTTGCAGTTAAATATAAACTCACACACCCACTCCAATGTGAACCCTCAGTCAGTTCCATGAGCGACTAAAAATGAACCCCACGCACAACCTGAAGATTGAGGTGTTTGTTTATAATAACCCACGGTGAGTTTCTGTGTCAACAACATCCACCCAGTGATTCAGACCATAGCGGTGTAGTTTCTGCATCACTAGCGCCACCAAAGGGAACAAGTCGACATTGTCACTAGATTAAACGACTTTTCAGACCCCTTTAGCAACTAGCGAAAATTGCCTAGTAACAAATCTATCTAATCTGAATCTAAATAATTATTGGTCAAACCTTACCTAGTTTCCAAGACTCAATTATATCTAGCAACATTTACTGCTGAATGTAGTACACAAGAGTAAAACAGGTTTTCCAAACACTCCTCATTTACATCGCACCATTTTTGTAAACTGACAAACAGATCTTGAGATTATTCATACTGAAAGGCCATGATCTTGTAAAACAAAGTAAATATAAATACAATACAATGTAATATAAAATACTCCTGAAACTTCAGGTCGAAAGGCTACAATCTAGTTGTGAGACAAAATCTAGTACCATAGGTGACAGTTGGGAACATGTTTAAGGTTGTGCATTTTGTGAGGTGGCACTAGTTAAAGGGATAGTTCATCCAAAAATAAAAATTCTGTCATTAATTACTCACCCTCATGTCATTACAAACCCCTAAGATCTTCGTTCATCTTCAGACTAAAAATGAAGATATTTTGTAATGTTTCTTTTATTTCTGACCCTGCATAGATAGCAACACAACTATCAAGTTCAAGACCCAAAAAGGTAGTAAGCACATCGTTAAAATAGTCAATATGACATCAGTGGTTCAAACTTAATTTTATAAAGCTACGAGAATGTGTGCAAAGAAAACAAAAATAACGACTTTTTTGGACCTTGAACGTGTCAGATGCATTGCTGTCTATACAGGGTCAGAAAGCTCTCGGATTTCATAAAAAAATATCTTAATTTGTGTTCCGAAGATGAACGAAGGTCTTACGGGTTTGGAATGAAATGAGGTTGAGTAATTAATGACATAATTTTAATAAATTATCCCTTTAATTACATCTTTCTAATTATGTCTAATTACACACTAATTACATTAAACTGTAAAAAACCATGGATAAACAAATTAATAAACCAGTTATATTTAACAAGCCAGTCATTAAATTTCACAAAACTTAAGTTCCAAAATCTTTAATTGTAGGAAATCTTGACTTTCTAGCATTTTTTTAGTCTGGAGTAATGCACTCTGAACTTACCTAATTACAACTTCATCAGAAGCACTTTGAGTTTCAAAAGAAAAATGCAAATATTATGATGGACTTGCGCCAATGTTGACCAAGTGTTTAAAACAAGATCAGAATGTATGTTAGGCATCCTGCTAAAAAGACCAGACTGGTTTGTACTGGTTAGATGCGAGTCTAGCTGGAGAACCAGCAGTGGGGTGATGTACCTGCAAAACTTAACCAGCATGGTCTTTCTGGAAAAGCTGGTTGACCAAGATAGTCATGCTTGTTTAACTAGTAAGTTCACACACCAGCATCCAAAACTCAAGGTTTCAACAGGTAATGTGTAAAATCTAAGAATGGTGAGATCTTACCTGCATGCCCTGCACTGATGTGAGCTTTCATCTCGGCCTCGTCCACACCCACATACTCACAGATGCTACAGCAGAGCGAGAACATCCACTGCTCTTTGTCTACATGAAGAGACATATGACTGACAAACTGAGCATTAAACTCTGTCTGAAAGCCGCAGACGTGGCAGCTGTAGTAGTAGTGGCAGTTTTTGAGCTCTGGGCCTTCGTTGGTAACAGCGGTAACAATCTGCTCGGTATCTGTGTTCACCAGTTTGACTGAGTGGATGGTGAGGTGCTGGTTGAGGTTGGCTCGGCACTTAGCCGCGTACGGACATAAATGACACTTATACTTCCTCTCTTCTGCAGAGACAAACAAAAGAGCATTTAGAAAGCAAAAAAGAGCATACACTCTTTTGTTGATGTTTATAAGGTGTGTCCTGTCTCTTCTTGGCTATTCTGAGATCAGACGATCTCTACTCTTGAGGCTCACCATTCCCATAGAACTTTATTTTATTTATTTATTTGTTTTGTAGTCCAGACTGAGATGCATTTGAATGGACTGTGATCAGACGGCTCACTGATGCTCCTCAGGGACCTGCGGGACGTGATTGTTCAAGGATCAGGCGAGGCTGGTCATGGTTGCGCTGTGCTCCTGGGGAGCTTTGTGCTTGGGGAGGCTTCTTTACAGCTTAGTAATTACTTAGGTACTTTTCCCACCAGGACTAATCAGTAGCCTAATCTCTTTAAAAGAAGGGTAATCTAGTCTAGTGAACCTTATTTACTTAGGGAATTACTTGCCGTAATGACAACATACAATGTTGCTGGACATGTGGACATGTGAAAATATAACATTCAACAAAGCTTGTCTTTTCAACTGTTGTTGTGAACCAGCAGATGTCCTTAACCTGGTCAACTGGTAAAAGCTGTTAGCCAGGTAATTTAACTTTGTAGTTGTGATTATAGAAGCAAGTTTAAAGGTCGGGACACACCAAGTCGACGGTCAGCCGATGGCGAGCATCAGTTGGGCTTGTTTTTTTGTTCCACATGTCGGCACATGTCAGGCTCATGTCTGTGACAGTTTGCCCACTTCAGCATGTTGAATCGGCATCAGGACCATAGGCGTGAGTGAGAACTCTGATTGGATGCTCAGTTTAGTGAATAAGTGCATGAGAATTCAAGCGAAAGTGATAAAAACCTGCACAGACAGAAGGCCCTTCTAATGTTACGTGAGCTTACCCAAGCCTTCCAATATGTGAATGTTTTCAAAACAACGTTAGCCGCTTAAAATGTAGAAAGTTATTAACATAATTGATATTCAAAATGGTAAGCAATTGCTGCTTTGTTTACGTTTTGTATATCTGCTTATATCTCATATATTCTTGTTTCTCTTTTTGATTGACAAATATGTGCTATTTTTTAGCTGCTGATAAAGGGGGCTTTTGCACCACATAGTTCTAGGAACTCAGTTCTAAGAACTAACCAGCATGGTGGTTAACATCCAAGTGGATGCTGCACACTGGTGGTGGTTGAGGAGAGACCCCCACCCCACATGATTGTAAAGCGCTTTGGGTGTACAGCTATACACAATGAAGCGCTATATGAATGCATCATTCATTAATTCATTTACATTTTACATTTACATTTATGCATTTAGCAGACGCTTTTATCCAAAGCGACTTACATTGCATTCAAGTTACAGTTTCTACATTTTATCAGGTCTTGCTTTCCCTGGGAATCGAACCCATGATCTTGGCGTTGCTAGCGCCATGCTCTACCAGTTGAGCTACAGGAAAGCTATTTATGCCCTGCACTGATGTGAGTAAAAACATTTATTCAAAGTCGGCTTGGTGTGTCCTGGCCTTAAATGTGATACTCTAAAGGTCACTTATGAAAACACCAGCTTACACCAACATAGAAACATAGAAATTGGTTCAGAAAAAATTAGCAGGTATAGGTGGTTAACCGGCATGTATTCTCACCTGTGTGTAAGGAGAGATGCCTGGAAAGAGTCTGTTGGCGACCAAACACTTTGCCACAAACAGGGCAGGGAAAGAGCTGTTCGTTGAGTCTCCATTGGGCGAGTCCATTTCCTGGCTCACTACTCACCTTCTGTGGATCTGGACACATTAAAAATAATAATCATCAGATCTCTCCAGGCATCAGTTAGTGATTCGCATTTTGTCTCATTCCAGTTTGAAATCTTGGGATATTAATCTTGGGATATTATAGCTAAACAATATTTTTGTGATCTAGATTTGTGATCTAGATCTGATTTGCTCTAGACATCCTTGAGATCATAATACACATACTATATAAGAACATTTACTTCCTTAGATGAATTTGTCTGAATTCTTGACATACTATACACTTGTGAGACACGAGGACTACTAATTGCAGGTACAACCGGGAAACCAAGAGACACAGAGGTTGGAAAGAGGTCAGAGTGTGTTCTGTCACTGCGCTGGGTAATATGTTGATGAGTCTATACATCCAGATCAGGGAGCCAACAAGGGTGTTTTTTTTATCTTGACATTGGACTGTGTGCTTCTTTTTCACCTTTCATTAGAAGAACAAGAGAGGAGGGGAAAGAGAGTAAGAGAGAGAGACAGCATGCCACACAAGTGGAGGAGACCGGCTGAATTAACCTTCCGATGAAGGTGGTTGGCTCAGCGTCAAATTAAAATGCAGCGCCACGCCTTTTCTCTCTCCGGAAGGAGGCAGAGAGAGATAAATAAATGAATAGATAAATAAATATATAAACCGAAGAGAAATTCCGTCATCGTGCAACTCAGCCCCTTCAAATAGATGTCTGGTGCAATATGAACGCCTGGCCGTAATTCTGTACAAAACAAGAGGCAGAGAGGTTGCCAAATGTTAAGCAATGTTTCTTTACGAGCCAAAACGGAACAGAAATATGTATACTTATAAAAAACAAAAAAAACAAGCCTGCGGTTTACATTTGAAAGGGTCTTTAATCATGCCTAGGCATTCAGAGATGCATGTTTGGGTTTGTAGGTCATATCAATGACTTGAGTTTTTTTTTTTTCTTATGCATGTATCGCAGCATTCTGATCCGTTCAATAAACATTCAAGGGGATTTTTGGATATGCAGCGGGTGTGTGCCCGTCCCTTTGGATTTGTGGTTTGCTCATAAATAGGCACATTTTTTACAAATGCTGTCATAAGCAATGCAGCCTCGGGATTGATGGGGGCATGGCAAGGAAAAGGGGGTGAGTGGTTAGGGAGAAACAGTATTTTTTGGCATATCAGAGAGGATTTAATGGTGGCAATTAAATAGTAGATGCACTGGCCTTGGACGCAAGACCTGAAGGACATTTTCATGGGGCTGCTCGTATCTTCTGCCAGAGACCAAACCCAAAAGTCCTGACGGGAACAGTGACTCAAAGTGGCCCAACGGGAGGGGTTGTCTGACTTGTCGGCACACTTCCTCAAGAAGTCACAGGGAATGATGCTAAAAGTGCCCCTTTACTGCTCACAATGATCTTGGGTGAAAGACACTTCCGAGTTAAATATATACGTCTACAGGATAATCTAATGTCAAGGTGTCAATTTCATTGTTATCATGCACAGGGATGCCAAGGTTTTTATTGGTCCTAAAAGCACCCGTTAAAACTAATGTAAGCCATCTATCCTGTGGTAAGTTCTGAAATCCATCATTATTTTAAAAGACATAAGGATAAGTGATGTCTTGCTTGCCTGCTTGATTTGACTCCTGATGTATTACTTGCTTCAGAAAAACGAGGCGCATTATTTCGGTTTTAAGCCAATGGGGGAAATGTAGGGAAATTATGACCCAGAAGAAACTTTCATTGCTTAGACTCTTCTCTTTTATAGGTAAATGGAGTTCTCGGTTATGTTTTAAATAAGTAACAACTTTTTCTCTCTTTTAAAATTCCTTAGGTGAAATAAAAAGAGACACAAATAAGACAATTGCTGATATACAGTAAAATGACTACAATATAAATGTTAATAATGTAGCTCAGATAATTTGGCCTTGAAAGAATCGGATGATAAATATTTCAGAATAAATATGGTGACGAGGCCATGTGTAGCTACTGCTGTCACACAAAATAATGTCGGAGGAGACGACAGGTGAAAGTGAGACACTCTAACCGCAACTGAAAAAAAAAAACAATTTGTCAGTGTGGGAGTTTTTTTTAGATTCCATTAAAAAAAGGTAGGATATTAGACATCTCAGTTTGCAGGAAGTGCAAACTCTTTTTTTACATTTATGATTCAAAACTCTATTTTGTGTTCCACGAATAACATGAGGGCGACTAAATTAAAGCAAAATTGTAATTTCGGCATAAACTATTACTTTATCCCAAAGCAAGATCTCCTTATACCACTGACAGCTTTAAGCGCCTGTTGATATCAACCTTAATATTACTGGATGATGTTTTGACCATATTTGACTCTTAAAGACTCAACTTGATTAGTAGTGCCACACTACCAGCATGAATTAGCATCGCTAAACTGCATAATTAAACAAGGATGTCATGTGTGTGTCGTCTCCCAGCCGTCCCCCGCGATGACCTGCACTGCATAAGAGCTTTAATTAAAACTACAGTGGGTGTTTTAACCCTCTGCTTCGATCTATGAGCGAGTTTAGAAAAGGCAACACAATCAGACACAGGGCCCTGAATCAGCCTCGTCACCCCGGGGCCCACAGTTCCACTGAGTCACAGCGCTCATACGAACCTGTGCGTCTTACTCACGTCCCACCAAGCGGCAGTGCGGCGTGATGTGGTGCTGACGGCTCTGGTCTGACACAGAGCCTGGGGACTGCCAGGGAAAAGATGGCACCTTCCCACAATGCCTCAGTGGGGGGACACGAGAGAACGAATGTTTGTGCAATGCTTATGACTCTCACCTAATACCTGCATTTTCTTGTTGTCGATGCATTTTTCTCAGTCTCTCTCTTTCTCCTTTCCCATTAAAAAGACTGGGATTGCTGGGAACCAATATCTAATATATATTTAACAATACATGTTTAACATACAGGCTCCATAACAAACTTAGAGTTTACCTGAAAATTAAAGTTCAGTCATCATTTATTCATCTTCATGTCCAACCTATATGACTTGTTTTGCTGAAAATAAAAAAAAGATACACTACTGTTTAAACTTTTGTGCTCAGCCAAACTGATTGATTTTTATATACTGAAAAAAATGTATTGACTGAAGAAAAACTGACAGATAAAAACCGATCATTTAAAATGATACCAAATCTTTCTATCTATAATCTTCTTTTGAACTTTTGAAAATCCTAACACAACAACGATTCTTATACATATTAGAATGATTTCTGAAAGATCATGTGATGCTGAAGACTGGAGTAATGATGCTAAAAATTCAGCTTTGCCATATATAAAAAAAGAAAACAGTTATATTACAATATTATAATTTTTGATTTTATTATTATTATTGATCAAATCAATGCAGCATTGGTAAGCATCAGATGTTCAAAAGCATCAAAAAAATTCTGAAATATCTAAAACTTCTAAATGGTAGTGCATTTTGAAGTCATTTTTGTCCATATATGAAAGTAAATTGTTTTTGTACTATGCTGACTTTCATAAAAATGACAAAAAAGCTAAAACAATAATCTTTTTTTAATAATCCAGGTGAATTAATTATAATATATATATTTATTTTATTTTTATTTTTTTGGTAACCTATCCTGTCCCTTGTTCAGTCAGCGGGATACAGGTTAACAATGCTACATTTGGGGTCAAAATAGAGTTCATGACTTATGAAAAATAAGACATTGACGCTTAATTGAGACACTAGAGCATCTACATCAATGCCTTGAAGTGGTTAATGGTTTAATTAGTGTTATTAGAGAGAGAAGAGACAGCCTCCGCAGTGATGCTGAAGATGACTCGGGGCAAGAGGCAAGGATAGAAGAGGAGTGTTACAAACACACACACACACACACACACACACACACACACACACACACACACACACATTCTGAACACACAAAGCATGACACAGACCCAATGAACACAAGTATACTCATGAAATTAAGTGAAAAATATGAAAAGAAGATGTAAAAGCAGACAATTCCGTTCATCTGATGCAGCCAAGAGCAACATAAAGGCAATTTCAATACAGAAATGATCAAATTGGCCATACAGACACACAAGCAAACACACATTGATTCAGTTTATCTTTTTGGCATAAATACAGAACTATTTTAGATCAATTCATTATTTTTCAACCACTTATTGTGCAGTTAAAAAAAAAAAAATTGAGCTCTTTGTCTTAACTAAGGAGTGGGAGTTACTACCCACATCGGGTCAGAAGGTGTTAGACACTTAGCATTGAAATGCCAAAAACATGGAGTAAGAGAAAGAATTTGAAGAGAAAGAGAGAAAGGGATGAAAAAAGGTAGACAAGGGTCATGGCCGCTCTTATGTGATTTCTGTATGTCCGCTTTGTGTCTGCGAGTAAGAACGAACGCATGTCTGAGTGTGTAGTGAATTAACTTTCACGCACCCTGGACACGAAAAACCCAATCATTTTTTCATTAACTGGTTAAGGGAATCGGGCCAGGAGAGCGCACACTAATTACCCTTTGCCAGAGGGGCCAGTAGAGGGAGGCAGGGAGGGCCAGCTGCCCAGTGCAGCGGTCTCAAAGCTGGGTGGGAGCGTGAGCTGCTCTGTAGCCTCACATTAGATGAGAGGGGCGGCTTGTATGCATAGATCTATGCAGATGTGAGCAGGGCCCAAAACGAATACCCACATGAAGCCGGTTAAAAATGACTTGTTAGTGAACAGTAGCATTGATAGGAACATAACGTAGAGCCTACATTGAATTGTACAAACTACAATCTGACCACAAGTGATGCGAGTGATATACAAGTGTTCACTAAACACAGATATTGCGATTCCTCTATGAAAAAAAATCTGAATTCATGTGTTAATTTTTTTTTCTCCAGAAGTCTGTCGCGACATATACTGTGTGTGAGATATTCCTCACATTAAAGCACCAAAACACATATTAAGGGGGGTCGCACGCCGAACGAGAAGCGCAGCGCCGCGTCGTGCCATGTCTTTAAAATTCGAACACATTGTTTTCTATGTGTGTACACACACAGGCGGCATCATTCAGCATCTGTCCGCAGCGCCCAGAAACGACTCAGGATGCTGTTCAAATTCCTGCCGCGCCACAGACCGCCATCGGCATTGTTTTGTATTAAATAACATCACATTTGTCTCAAACCGTTGTTAATACATTATACCAAGATACCACTGCTGCAAAATACTGAACACATTAGTTTTACAGCTTGAATGAAATGTATAATAAACGTAATCCTTAAAAAAAATTATATTTCTCTTGAGACATTTTTACATAAGCAAAATATTACAGTATTGGCCTATGTAACTGTCTGTCGTGATTACATTCACTGTCGTCTGTTGCTACCTACTGAATATACAAGGACACGACCGTTACAACACACTTCAGGTCATTTATTAGTATAGAATGTGCGCGTCTAGTGTGCGATACCTCGAGTTGTTCTAGACGCGGCGCTGCTCGTTCAGTATGCGACCCCCTTTAAGAACAAGTATCATAAGATATGTGCTATTTGTCATTAATACGCATGGGAAAAGAAGCACTGAAATAATCCCACTCTCATAGGGACAGAATTTTATATACACTTTTGTCAACAGAAACAAATATATGTATGATCAGGTGTGAGCAAGTTGGTCCTAGTTGGAGCGGAGGAGGCGGTCTTACCTTGCTGGGCAACCCTGCTTGAAGATCCGGCTTCAGCTGGGGAAGAGCTCTTGGAGCGCGTGCTAAAAGGTGATTGTCTAAAGCGGTCGTCTAGGAAAGGGCTGGAAAATCACAAGCTACCATTAGATTCAATAAATGTGATTAGCTACATTCTGGCAGCATAATAGGTGCACAGAAGTAAACCTACCTGTGTATGCCGAATGATGCATTGTCTTTGTTTTCGTTAGCTTTACTAACTTTTTCTGAAAAAGAAAAACACAATGGAGTTAAAAATAAGCTTGTTTTTGTGTTGTACTTACAGAAATCATATGCCACCAGTAGGTGTAAATAAGTCAATTATTTGTTAGTAGAACTATTCATTTATAAAGCTGACCATTTATCCATCCCTGATAAAAATACAATCGTAGCAGGTCTCCATCATATATTGTGTTTTGTACGCTGCTAGATTATAATGCTGTTTTACTGGTAATGCAAGATCCAGTTTTTGCAAAATTGCTATAAAATTATAATTTTTTCCTCTTTAAAATTAATTTGTCAAACTCAATAATTTTGTGTAATTCTGCTAAATGCAAGATCCAGTTTTACCAAAATAGTTTTTTCCTCATTTGTCAAACTCCATAATACATTTCTAATAAATTCAATGCTTTCAATAATAATACAATAATAATTAATACATTTTTATAGTCATAAAAATAAATAGTTTCAGTTAATAGTTTTCCGCCAGCTAGACCAGCATGAACCAGCTAGAATGGAATTAACAGAATGGAGTTACTGTTTTCCAGTAAAAATCTAAACATAAAATTGAGTTAATATATTAAGAAAAAAATTAGAATATTTGAAGTCTTTTTTTTCTTGTCAATTTATTTGTTTTCTTGTTTAAAGCAAAAATATAGCAACATTTTGACAATGGGGTAGGAAAAATATATAATGCATTTGAGTACATTTAATTCAAGATAAATTTTCTGAACAAATATATTGCACAATTTTACATTAGATATTTCTACTGGAAAAACAGGACAAAAATACTAAATAAGAAATAATTCTGCCATGCATGCTGATTTGAGACAGTCTTTTCAGCAGGGATTGCAGTGATTCGATTTTTTTAACTATGTTTTGCCAAACTGCTTTTAAAATCTCAAAAAACAGAGGGCAAAAGAGAACAGTGTCTCATGTCTGTCTGTCTATCTGCCTGTCTTTCTCTCTTCTGGTGGTCTGGTAATGACCTTGCTCCCTGGGTGGCACTTCCTAAACCCCCTCTCCCTGACACCCTCTCGGTCACACAGCTGAGAGAGGATGGAAGGGCTCTTTGCGTTGCCATGACGATGCTGCACAGGAGCAAGAGGGAGAGAGAGAGAAAGAGAGAGAGAGAGAGAGAGAAAGAGAGACAAGGGAAGTGTGTGCAACCGAGTGTGCTTGAGCCAGAATGTTTGAGAACAATCTGAGGGAGTCGAGGGTTGAGGGGTTATACATACACACTGTGCAGCTACACACCACTCCCATGGGGTAGGGGGGAGGTGGGAGGGTGCGAATGGCGTGTGTGTGAGGTTCGTGTATAGATATATATATGTGTGAGTGGGGGGAGGCTTTTTGTGATCAGCTTCTGAGGTGCTAGATGGCATTTAAAGAGAGCCGTAGCTGGCAGCGAGGAGCGCTGGGGGCAGGTTTGTCTCTGCTAATCCTCAGAACGCTCTTGGAAGAAAAGCTCAATGCTGCCATCATTTAACACCACAAATATCCCTCCACTCTCTAGTGTGTCAGTACAGCAATCAGAGAAGACGATGAAGAAGAAAACCTGACTGTCGCTGCAGAGAGCCTTTTTTTAAACGGACAGTCTGTCCGTCCTTTGTTTCTTCTGTCATAGAGACTTACCAGACAGTTTGAAAAGCAGCTCAGAGGCCATTTTGACTGATATGTCCTGGGAGAAGAGGTCATTTTGGGGGCGGGGCAAAGGATCTGATAGGTTAACCATTGGTTCCTTCTTCTCACATCCCTCTGAAGTGCTGAAGCCCAGTAGATGAGAGGAGGGAGGGGCCAATTCTAGGGGCGGGTCCACTTCCATAGGCTCCGCCTTTACTATGAAGTTCTTGTGGCAAGCTTCTTTGTTATTCTCTGAAAATGCAAATGAAATTGAATGTTAATCCATTCGCAAACAACCATTATAGCACTGATTCTAATTAGCAGTGCATGCTAAGGAAAGAGATTTCAACAAACTCCTAAACCTAAGTGTTAAACTTGTTCCTGCAAAAATGTTCCTGTGTTTCAGTGGTAGAGCATTGCGTTAGCAGCGCAAAAGGTTGTGGGTTTAATTCCCAGGGAATATACTGTAAATACTGAAAAAAATGTATAGCCTGTAAGTCACTTTGGATAAAAGCCTCTGCTAAATGCATAAATGTAAATGTAAACTTCAGCTTCAGTCAAAGATTTTAAGTTGCTATGAGTATATCTGGCAATGGCCTCAATGGTTTGAAAACCTGACTCGAGACTAGAGCGGTGTCATTTGCAATGTGATAGTCAGTGGCAGTCCTGAGGCAAAATCGTGCATAAGATGCCTCCGGATGATCCTTGGAAAAAGTTACTGCTCTGAATGGAGAGTGAGAGAAACAGAGCGGCACAATCCCATGACATTGGCCACAGGTGATACTTCATTATTTTATTTTAAAAGTAATTCTGTATGTAATCCTATTTTTTACGGATTATAATCAGATTTGTGTCTTTGCAAAATGCAACTGTAATTATTGGAATACATACATATACTTTTTAGTATAGTCTATTGATTATGCTTCTCCAAGTACTCAATTTTTACCAAACTTGAAAATGAATGAACCTCAAATCATGTGGTACATTGAGTAGTGGTGTTATTACTACAGATACACAACAATATGGTACTATTGATTATTAGTACCATTTGATTATTAATTAAATTTAATTTAAATGTTTTTGAAATAAGGCTATTATGCTCACTAAGTTACATTCAATATATTGATATATTATATTCAATAATAAAGAAAATAGTAATATTGTGAAATATTATTAGTGATATGATTTTTTTGAATATATATATTTAAAACTGTCATTAATTTCTGTGATGCGAAACTGAATTTTCAGTAGGGCTGTCGCTGTGAAGCAATTTCCCTTGCGGTAATTTTGAGGGGCTCAAACACACACACACACACACCACACACACACACACACACACACACACACACACACATGTTGTTTTTTATGGTTTACGGGGACTCTCCATACGTGTAATGGTTTTTATACAAACTGTATGTGCTATTGCTCCTCCTCACAGGCACTTTCCCCATGGCATTCAAGCAGGCTCGGGTAACCCCACTGCTCAAAAAACCTACATTAAACACTTCTTTATATAAAACTACAGACCTATCTCTCTCCTTCATTCACAGCGAAAACACTCGAACAAGTTTTCAATCAAGTATTATTGTTTCTTTCACAGAACAACAAACTGGACGCTAACCAGTCAGGTTTCAGGAGTGGCCATTCAACTGAGATTGCGCTTCTCTCAGTCACTGAAGCCCTACAAATTGCAAAAGCTGATTCCAAACTCATCAGTCCTCATTCTGCTGGATCTATCTGCTGCTTTTGACACTGTCAATCATCAGATCCTCCTGTCCACCCTCTCATCACTGGAATTCCACTTTGCTGGTTTGAATCCTATCTCAATGGTAGGTCTTTCAGGGTGGCCTGGGAGGGGAGGTATCCA